>LPNX010087059.1:183429-207356 GCA_001517045.1 Pseudotsuga menziesii | reverse complement strand
TATATATATATATATATCCCCTGATGTATGAAAATTATTTTGCAATATTTAATCTCGATTGTATTTTGATGAGTTTGGATGATTGCAGAATCTATCCAAATGATCCCCAAAGGAAAGTTGTAACCATTACATTTTCTGCCTTTAATGAAAATCAGACTAAAAGGGACAAGCCATGTTAAGGAGGAGACTATTTGTTCAAGAGTGGAAGACATAGAGAAGTATACCTTAGGGAAGTACATCAGGTTCTAGAATGCCTTAATGGCGTTAGACAGACCCTGGAGAAATCAGGGTGTAGTGGTTGACAAGGATTCAATGGTGAATGGACCATAGCTGCGGAAGAAGATCAGACAAACCCTAGAGAAATCAGAGAACACAGTGGTTGACAGGGATTCCTTGAGGGGGATGAACTGTAGCTGCAAAGTAAGACATAGGAAACCAAACTATAAGAGAGCATATGTGAGGAGGCAGGACATTGTTGAGTATGCTAGGAAATAATGAACTCTTGTTGTGTGAGCACTCAGTGTTAGGAAAGAGTTGAGAGAAATACTTGCTGCATGAGCACTTTGTGTTAGGAAAGAGTTGAGAGAAATACTTGCTGCGTGAGAAATTTGTGTTAGGAAAGTGATTTCTTCTTGGAAACTGAACTAAGGTTAGTTTTCTCCGCTCTTAGCACACATACTTTATCTCGGGGGTGATTGAGGACAAAGCATATCTATGCCTAATCTACAATTGGGTGGACCATGGTTGTTCCCTTTTCATTGCAACTCGCTTTACAAACAAGTTTCATTAATGGGATTATGTTTCTGTACATTTATTGAGATAAGAGTATAGTTGCGTATGCATAAATGTGTGTTCTCAATGCTTCTGAAATGATAAATACTAGTTTTAGTTTTATTACTGAAAAATGTTTCTTATGAATCGATGTATACTCGTACTCTGTTTGAATGAATGTGACTTGTATTTGGTGATATTGGATGCTCAAATGGTGCAATATTGTCTTATATAAAGAGTTACTAGGATGCCAAATATTTCCTTGTTAAATCCAGTCTAAGGGACCCCTGGAAGGTAAGTTAATGTGCTATTCTGGGTTTAGCCCCCTTCTTGTTTAGTGAAGCCCCTGTATAATTCCTTAAATTCCTAAGGGAAGGTAACACTGTGAAGGAAAGATTGGCTACTGAAGTTCTTGGGAACTGGTCAGTGTTCATCACCATAAAATACTTAATCTTGAGCTTGTCTAAGTAAATATTTCGGTGTAAGCTGTGAGTCTTTTAAGGGAAAAAAAATCCTTAGTCTTGTCAAGAAAACAAAGAGAAGTTAGGTGGAAAACCTTGGGTTGTAAGGGTTGCGTAAGCCTAAAAATGTATAAGGAAAAGGGATTTCTGCAATCTGCAATCCGCAATCTGCATTGCGGAATGTGGAAAGTGGAAAAAAAATATAAGGAAATATGGGATTTCTGCAATCCACAATCTGCATTGTGGAATGCAGAAAGTGAAAAAATAAAACATATTGAAAAATTGGGCTTTCCGCAATTCGCAATCAACATTACAGAATGCGGAATGCAGAAAGTGAGAAAGGAAATATAAATAAAATGTCCTTTCCACAATCCGCAATCTGCATTGCGAAATGCAGAATGCGAAAAGTGGAAAAGAAATACAAAGAAAAAGAGATTTCTGCAATCCGCAAGCCACATTGCAGAATGCAGAATGCAGAAAGTGGAAAAAAAAATATAAAGAAATATCGACTTTCCACAATCCATAATCTGCACTGCGGAATGCAGAATGCGGAAAGTTAAAAATAAAATATAAGAAATACGGGCTTTCCTCAATCCACAATCCGCATTGCAGAATGCGGAAAGCAGAAAGTGGAAATACGAAATCAAAGAATATTGAGTTTTCCGCAATTTGCATTGCAGAATGCGGAAAAAGGAAAAAAAAAATCATAAAATTATTGAGGTTTCCGCAACCCGTAATACGCAATTGTGGAATGCAGAAAGAGGATCAGAGAATGAATCATGAAAATGTTAAGGTTTTCGTAACCTGTAATCTGCATTGTGAAATGAAGAAAGAGGAAAGAATAAATCATAACAATATTATATTAAGGCTTCTGCAATCCGCAATTGCGGAATGTGGAAAGTGGAAAGGAAAGTTGAACAAAATACACGGGGCTCCTCCATCCACAATCCGCATTATGGAAGCGGAATTGCGGAAGGGACCTATTAATTGTGGAAGAAACCCTTTAATTGTGGAAGGGACCTATTAATTGCGGAAGGGACCTTTTGATTGCGGAGGGGACATTTTAATTTCGGAAGGGACCTTTAATTGTGGAAGGGACCTTTGTATGCGGAAGGACTGTTGTAGAAACGATCAAGTTTAGGAATTAATGTTAGAGGAAGATCCATGACCCATGTTTATGTGAAAGAAATAAAAAAAACTTATGCAATTTCAGCTAGTTATTTGGGTATGGTACATATGGCATCAGAGCTACAGGTTTCAACCCTATCTCCTTTTGGGAACATCTAGTTCCATTGAATTTTGGAATTTTTTTTTCTAATCATAACAATTTGTGTTGGAATGTTTTGTGCATATACAAAATTGTTTTATAACAGGGATATAGCAATGGCCTCACAAAGTGAGAATGCGTATTGACCAAAAGAAGGTGCACCAACACCACACACATCGCAACCAGATCAAGAACACTCTGAAGCCTATCAAGTTCTAGAAACAATGAGAAACTTGATCATAGAAATGCAGAGCTTCAAAGAAGACAATGAGAAACTAAAGAGAGATATGAAAAAATAAGCAAGATATTAACAAGATATTGTTACAAAGTTTGCACGAAATGAATAATGGGGGGAAACCCCAAACAGAGATTGGGAGGGACCCTGAAGTTCTAGAAAGTGGTGAAAGAAAAGATAGTTCCTCCAATGGAACTCAAAAATATGCAAATCCATCCAAGTGGGTCAGAAAAAGAAAAATCGACCACTTGGAAGGTGGATTTAAAAAGATCAATCCAACCAGCTTCGATGATGAATCCACAACCAGAGAAGAAGCAGAGGCTTGACCGGTAGACATTAAGAAGTAATTTCAAATTTACAATTATTCTAGCAACATGAAGGTGAGAATGGATATCTACAACCTAAAGGGAAAGGTCATCATTTGGTGGTAGGATCTGAATATTTCCTAGGGAATCAAAGAGAAGAACCTAGAATGGTTAGAGTTCAAGAATTTGTTCAAAAATGAATACTTATCAGAAAGCTACTATCAAATAAAGACTAGGGAATTCTATGAGTTAAATCTTGGCCAAATGAATATAGAGGACCTCATTAACAAATTTCTGAATATGTTGTGATTCATGCCATATATTAAAGAGGAATAGGTAAAAACACAAAGGTTCTTGAGTTGTTTTCCGTAGTATTATAAACACCGGATTGAATTTAACAATCCCAAAACCCTAGATGAAGCCTTAAGAAATTAAAGTTTTTGTTTTGAAAAATACAAATAGAGGAATGACCTCTCCAAGGTTTGGAAGGGTAAAGAACAGGAAAAGTTCAACCAAACAGAAAAAGGGTGTCACATGCCCCAAATTGCAAAAACAATTTTATGTTTTAAGAAACATTATGTTACATTTTATGTTAAAGTTGTTATTAAATGACCAAGTGGGGTCAACGATAATTTAATGTAATCACTGAATATTTTATTAATAAATAACTAAAAATATGAGACAACTGTTATAGTGGATTTCACCACACTAGGTGAATCACACATTGTATGGCCTTCCCCTGTCCCGCTGCAGACTCATTAGCCCCTATGGACCACTTTTTGTCTTTTGATGTATCCTTGACAATCCCTAAAAACATAAGAAAAGTGATATACGCGGCTTTTTCCCCGATAACCACGTACATATGCGGATATTCCATCTATAGTCGCGTACATCGGGATGTGTACATAATCCAAAACCTTTTGGAGCGTTCCTTGATTTGGATCTGACTCATATGACTCCTGGCCTTCCAGTATCCCTTTGAAAATCTATATAAGGAACCCTTGAGACATTGAAAGAATAAGAGAGAATTGAGATTAACGAAACTATAGTCCATTGTTGCTAGAACTTATTCTTGAGTCTGCATCCCTTTGTCCCTTGGAGCATTGTTGTGTTCTTCCCAAGCTTGCCTTTTGCTAGTAATCTTGCTATCGAAGTGATGGAGGATTGAGGTGGTGGAGGCCCAAGTGGGGTACCACAACAGACAGCTAGACTCCAGAAATCAATCTTTCGAAATATGCAATAGAAATAAAATGTCTAACACTAAAGGATCGAACCTCGTACCTTATTCCAGACGGTTGAAGTAGATCCCCGTTGAGCTTTCCAATCTTCAGCTTGAATTGTTATAACACGTCCTCAACAACAAGTAAACAATACAAGCATACTATATTTCATGGTGTTAGATCTATTCTAGCATATATAATCAATAATGTAAAAGCATTTGACATATTCCAATGGATACAATATTCATTCAAATACACATTATTGGACATGAAAAGATATTTCTATTAATATGAATTAGAAATTACAAGTGACAACCTCTGACGGCACGTCTGCGAACCGGAGAAACTGAATCTCCCACTTGGGCCTCCACCACCTCAATCCTCCATCACTTTGATAGCAAGCTTACTAGCAAAAGGCTAGACATGAGACAAGCTCGGGATATCTGGCTGAAACGCAATGTCAGGGGAGCTGGCATAAATCTCAATAAGATAGGCAAAGCTCATGATAATGCATCCACAACTTGATACAAGGGAGTCCGGGGGATCATGGCCAGCATAAGATCAAGATGAGTATGAGGCTCTTGCGAAATGTCATGGCAATACTATACAATGGAATCCCACACCCTAAAGGGAGAAACATCGGCATGGGCACCAAATGAAAATAAGGCGCTAACTAGGGTACCCATGTAAGGTGAGGCTCTACCACTCATATCATGCCACTTCTATAGCAGGAAGAAGGTTCCGTGACATAATGGAGTGGTTTCGTACCTAAGGTTAAGATGGAACGGTCATAAGGCAATGCATAAGTGCAAGTGGATGTGAAATCCTAACCTATATGCTAGTTCAGACATAATACCTGTGATAGGAACGAACGGGTCGAAACCTCGGAGAGAGTGTACAAAAATTGGATCCTACATGACAACCATATTAGTCCAAAACATCCCCAAATAGTCAATAAAGAATCCACACTATAGGATATAGGGAGGAATGATCATGACAACAACACCCAAAGGAAACAATGCGGTGAACGATGAGACATAAAAAGGAAACTAAGGTGTAGACCCAACGCTCACACATACACTACCACCCCAGTGAGGGTGACCACCGGTGTAAAGACCGAGCGAAGGGAATAAAAATCCTCCACAAATGGAGTAGAGGATGGAATATGACCATTCCCAAATCTATGAGCATGGTAAGCGGCTACGATGCCCCCAAGTCTAACACCAGGGTCCGTACTAGGACCAAGACGGGTGATAGGATACCAGGCATGCCGAAAATAAAAGGACCCAAACTCAAGAGAGCATAAATATAATCAAGTAACCACGATCCCAAAGGCCAACTAGCGCACAAAGAGCACACTCCTAAGAAAATATACAGCCAAAATACAAGCAAACCAAGGGGAGGATACGTGAGCTCCTGAATGCAGCAGGTATGTCTCGCCTAGGAGAGGCTTTCTTTATATCCTTCGCAGCTTGATTCCCTTTTTACCAGGAGGGGATTTTCCCTCGAGTGTCGATATCCTACACATGTATCCTTGCATTGAGTATAGGTATGTTCCACTGCTTGGAACTAGTTTGTTTGCCCTAAATGACACTCGTCTCCTCCTAGTTTGTAACTATAAAGCTAGTTTATTCTTTTTTCAAGCTTTTCAAATAACTGAAAAAGACCAAAAAAATCAAAAAACCAAAAAGCCGGACAAGAAAAGATATTATCTTTGGCAGCTGTCGAGTCGTGTCACCTTTGAACAGAGCACTGTATATCACATCCATTGGTTGGGTTATAGTTTGACTTAGGAGCTGTACTCGTTTATATGAGTTTATCTCCATCGACTGGTTAAGCTTCCAGTCCCTATGGAGCCTCTATTGATGCCTCCTGCATCATAGAGATGTCCCAGTTTGTATATCGAGTCTATGCTTCCTTCATTCAGTCACCATACGCTGTCATGCTCTTGTTCGAAGGAAGTTGAAACCTGTGTTGGCCATTCCTCAGTTATCTTGACTTTGCATGTCAGCCATTCCCGGTATAGTTACTGGTTCGTGCACCTTATGATCGAGTCCTTCCACATTATACAGCTTTGTTGAGTACCTCGTGTTGGATGATGGGGGATGCCCTAATTCCCTCCTTCCAGCGGATTTCATCCCATCGACTTTAGATCATTTATTCTGGGATTGGATTCTAGAGTCATTTTTGAGTGCCTTGAGACTTGTAGTCATCAGTGGCAGGTTCTCTCGCCATCGACAGTTTTGGGAATACATCAATGTCCCCTAATCGATGGATTCTCTCAAGTGTTCGACCTCAACACATTTATTCACACTTGTTAGTTTGCACTCTAGTACCTTGATTCACATTTTCATTATCGGTGGGTGATCTCGTGTCTGTTAACGGTATACATCAATGACCGGTAATCTGACGATGGACTACTATGTTCGACCTTGACACCTCTATTCACATAGTAGGACATGTACTCGTAGCGGTGTGTGTAGAAGACTTTCCAGATTGGTGGCATCCATTATATGCTACCTCCTTGATCGTGCTAGTGTTCATGAGATTTCAGCTCTCGTGACTTGTTCTAGTATATGTCAAACATTTCCAGCCACTTTGGAGATCTTGATCTATTGTATATCTTCAGCCTTTGTGGAGATCATGGTCCTTTGTATATCTTCATCATGGAGATTCTGATCTATATATATTGTATGTGGCGATGAACACATATGTGTTATCATGTTTCATGCCTATTCATGGCCAATGTACTCTTATGTATCCAGGACTGCTATATGTATTTGCAGTTATATGCAGAGTTGTATTATGGTATTATGCTGATGGCTGGTCTTCCATTTGGGTACCTTCATCACTTCACTTCTGGGATGGACTTATAATGTATTTCGGCCATCGTATAACCCCTCTGATCTCATACATTAGGGGGCATCTGTTATAGCCGATTTCACCACACTAGGTGAATCACACATTGTATGGCCTTCCCCTGTCCTGCTGCAGACTCATTAGCCCCTATGGACCACTTTTTGTCTTTTGATGTATCCTTGACCATCCCTAAAAACATAAGAAAAGTGATATACGCGGCTTTTTCCCCGATAACCACGTACATACGTGAATATTCCATCTATAGTCGTGTACATCGGGATGTGTACATAATCCAAAACCTTTTGGAGCGTTCCTTGACTTGGTTCCAACTCATATGACTCCTAGCCTTCCATATTCCTTGAGATCGCACGGATTCGACCTTTCAGTATCCCTTTGAAAAGCTATATAAGGAACCCTTGAGACATTGAAAGCATAAGAGAGAATTGAGAGTAACGAAACTATAGTCCATTGTTTCCAGAACTTATGCTTGAGTCTGCATCCCTTTGTCCCTTGGAGCACTGTTGTGTTCTTCCCAAGCTTTCCTTTTGCTAGTAATCTTGCTATCGAAGTGATGGAGGATTGAGGTGGTGGAGGCCCAAGTGGGGGATTCAGTTTCTCCGGTTCGCAGACATGCCGTCAGAGGTTGTCACTTGTAATATCTGATTCATATTAATAGAAATATCTTTTCCTGTCCAGTAATGTGTATTTGAATGAATATTGTATCCATTGGAATATGTCAAATTATTTTACATTATTGATTATATATGCTAGAATAGATCTAACACCATGAAATATAGTATGCTTGTATTGTTTACTTGTTGTTGAGGACGTGTTATAACAATTCAAGCTGAAGATTGGAAAGCTCAACGGGGATCTACTTCAACCATCCAGAATAAGGTATGAGAATCGATCCTTTAGTGTTAGACATTTTACTTCTATTGCATATTGGGAAAGATTGATTTCTGGAGTCTAGCTGTCTGTTGTGGTACCCCAAGCCATAGGAATTTCTCTCCGTAACAACAACAAGTTAGGAAAGTTGTTAAATGAGTGTTTTACTAGTCACTTGATGGAGAAGGCCGGGATGAGAGTATATTGACATGTGGCAGCATCCTCAAACTACTTCTAGTTGTTGCAGGTGGAAATTTCCCTATTTTTTTGGTCACGATTTCCCAAGAAAGTGGAACAAGAGCAGGTGGCTCATTAAGTAAAAAAATGACCCAAAAGACATAGGCATGGTAATAAAAATTCCCACTGAATACTACTAAGGTTGCTCATTCTGGATTTGTGATCATTCTGAGTGAATTAAGTGCATAAGAGAATTCGATGGAGGGGACTAGCTGAAGTAAGTTTGAGTGGAAAAGTGTTGAAGACCTGAACTAGTGCAACTATTCTAAGCTGGGTTCATACTGCTGCAAGCATAATTGGTTTACTCCTGAACAGTCAGTGGAGTTGCAGAGTATTTATAGAATACATCTCTCACCCAGTACTTCTACCAGGTGGACCAGGAGACAAGCTCGGGGGTCCTAAGAATTGCAATCCAGCTCTTCTCCAGGAGTTTTTTGGGAGGAACAGGTTCCTCAAGCTGTTGTCACCTCATCTATACTTCTAGGTTTTACTTGTTTAGTTCAGTCATTTAATTATTTACTGTATCCGGAAAGTTTAAGATTTATCAAAGATATAGTATATTTCTATTTTTATTTCTGTTACGGTTAGTTAGGAGAAATGTATATGCTATGAAAGTTAGTAGGTGTCGAACTAGCTAGATTAGGGTAAATGAGTAGAGAAATTTCTGAGTTAAATGATAAATAGAAAGTAAATACCTAAACTGTATTTTTCCACACCTTTTGTAAGGTAGTACTCTAGTACAGTAGGTTAGATTAGATATAGATGAAGAACTAAATGAAGTATGCTTGATTATGTTTATTTACTTTCTACAGGTTTCATAAGAGTTATTCATCCTTATGTTTCTCTGTTCTATATTAGAATTATTTCTTAGATGAAGTAGTCTGTAATGATATAGACAAATATGTCTCTAGGAAATTTAATATACTTAATCTATGTATTTATTTACACACTAGATAGGTTATTTACTATTAGCTTAATATTATAATAGTTAAGAGACGTTATGCAAACAAAAATTTAATAAGCAGGGTTAACATAGATGAACAACAAATATGGCTAGAAATTTACTGAGATAAATTCATTATTAATCCGAGTAAAATGAAATCAGACTAACATTATAATCAACACTAACCATGTACTAATTTGAAATTAAAATATGGATTTTTTTTTTTTAAATTTCTATTAACAAAATGATTTTACAAGTTCACACATATACAGATTTTATTTAACATATATTTATTCATTCATTTAACCATAATTTTTCTGATAGATAAATCTACCAAAATCAAATACATTATCTAAAAGGAAACAAAATTTAACACTATAAGATAATTTAAACTAAGAAAAAGTTAAGTAATAATCCTTAAACATAAATTAACTCAAGAATTACAGTTAAAAATTAGGTCGTATAATCCATTATTTTTCTTCTATCTATTTACTGAAGAAAATTTATTATTTATGTAAAATCAAACTATAACTTAGAAACTAACTATCCAAAACATTTCTTTTCATGTTTAAACATAATCCAAATAAATGTAAATTTTATAGTAACCAAAAATCCTATTTAGGATATTATACACAAAATCAAAGAAAAACTCGAACAGTTAAGAATATCACAGTTGCCTTCACTTTTTTAAAACCAAGGCATATATATATATATATATATATATATAAATTATCAAAATATAGTTTGCAAAATAGCAAGCTTCGAGCTTAAGTAAAATTCAAATAGCATTCAACCCTAAAACTGATACTATATCAGTTACGACCCAATGGCCTATTCAAATAAAGTCATGGCTTAAAGCCAGTATCAAAATAACATCACTATAATTCAACCATGGCCGAAAAGGCCCAAAATTTAATTTATTAAGTCACGACTATGAAAGCCCAAAATCCTTTCATTACAAAACAACCACTAGGGCTTTGAAAAACAAACAAAGCATCTAATAGCCACATACGAACAAGTAACTAACAACCATGCGGCATAATCTTCCTAAAATGCCATACAACCAGTGCAAGAGAACCTCAGGTGAAACCGAGGCTTACCTGGATGAATGCCATCATGAAGCCCTATTGGTGGAGCCCTTCAGAACCAAGCCATCGTCTTGAGATCCTACACAAATCAAACCCGAATGTTAAATACATATAATTAAAAAAAAATAACTTCATTTTGTGCATAAGATTTTTTAAACAAGTTCAATTCTTACCCAAGAGAGTTTGCGCAGCTATTTTGACGTTGTGAGCCAACCCTAGCCTCCTTCGATAGTGCCATGAGCTGAAGTAGAGCACTGTCAGAAGAAACACAACTCGTAGTGTTCAAGTGTGAATTCCCAAGCCGCGACGAAGTAAGGATCAAACCCACACTAGGAAACAAGCAATAAAACATAGAACTTGTTACTCGCTACTAACATTCTTTTTACAGTCAAGAACCAAGATCACTCCTTCAAAACAACTATCACCACACAGTGTATAGTTAAAAGCACTCGCAGAGTCAAAATATCAATAGGAGAGATGATTACAAAGCTAGGGTAATGGTGCTGAAGAGTATCACATGGATTAGATTCAGTAGATACATAAATCTCTTTACATAGTGAAAGAATGACTCTCACAAGGAAGCATATGCTAATTGGAGTGATAGTAAAGCCATGCGGCCGTGAGCCTACGGCTGCTCACTCCACAACTCTGAAAACAAATGAACTAAAATTCAATTTTAGGTTAAGAACAACTTTTCATTTCCTCCAAAGTCAAATAAAACCCTAATCATTGAACACCAACCACGTGTCCTCCAAATTATTTGCGAGATATGGGTTTCATGATATAGTTCAAAATTCTCATTTTAACCTGCACGTAACTTTTGTTTAAAGGTCAAAAACCTTATGGTATTATTTGTTTGGTTTCATTATCCTCATTTTCGATTTTGTTTGTATAAACCAAAAACATGAGTTTGAGAGGTATCCATGAAAACTAGGATTTTAACATAAACTAAAACATTAATGTATAGGAAACTTATACATGTGTATATATCTCTCTTTAAAAATAATGTTTAGTATTTGATTCTAAGATGATACATATACAATGGTGAATGAACCAATAACATGTAAATGCATATGAATATAGAGATTATCAGAGTTAGAACCTAGTATAGTCACAGATTCATGAATGCTAGTGTTTGCTTTGACAATTAAACTCTTATGTAACGAGAATCCATATAAAAGAAATAAGGGTAATTATATTTTAGACATCGATATATATCCTTTCCTACATAAAGATTTATAACTCTATGATGGCAATAAAACAATTAGTGTTAGTACATCTATAAACATTATGTACTAAGCCTAGTTTAAAAATACTTGTACATCATAATATTGTTTCCTACATGAGTCCTCATTTAATTATGCTTAATATTCTTACTCATATCCTTAGATATTTCCATATTTACTCAAATATCAGTAAAAGTAATAATATTGGAAAATATTATAACATCAAGTAGTTTCAATAGGGTAGCTCCTTGATGAGATGTTGTTCTCTAAGGTTGTATCCAGATTTCTAAAATTAAAATTAGAACGATACAAAATTAAACAAACCAAAAATAGTTATGGTGGTTAGAAGAATAATTAAGTCAAGTTCAATTTGCTAGAAAAAGTACTCACTACTATCCGCTATGAAGATCGTAAATATTAAGATCAACAATACCTCTTTTTTTCTTAAAGATGTAAACAAATACTTTTTAAACTAGCATTCTTTTATATGCTAGTTGAATGTTATTCTGGATCTGGAAAGACTGGTAACAAAATGACTTAACTTCTTACCTGTTTAGAACCTGTAGAAGAAGTAACACTTTATTGCGTTAGCTATAAGGTAAGTAAGCCTTGATGTCAACTGAAGTTCTTTCCTACTTGTCATAAGATAGTAAAAAAAAAACACTCGCATTATCAGGTTCATACATAATATTCTTTTCTTGTCTTTTGAAAAACATAAACTGCTAAATTCAAATCATTAACATAGAACTATGAAGATAAACCAATAGTTATATAGAAATAAAAGTTTTACAATTGTGCAGTTCTAAATACTACTGTTAAAAGTAACCGTTAGCAGTTTTTTGGTCCCTAGGTAGTGACGACTACAAACATTATATGCTACATGAAAAATTTTAAATTTTTACGAATTATTGCGTTATTACATGTGGTATTAGAGTACAAGGTTCAGACAACTAGGCCTGAATGTGGCTCAACTTGCATAAATAAACAGTGGATTTAAAACATGCATACTGATTTTTACTTTTCTTTTGAATTATACTTCCAGAGAATTTTTTTGAGTTAACTGTAGGTATGGAAAGATTGGAAGAATATGTGGATGAGGAGTCCTCATTTACTGAATGAATGAATTATAAAAGAGAACCCATACAAGAAGAAATAACTAATAACTCTTCTGAATTATTACAAACGTTCAAGGAACTAAGAATAGAGATGGAAACAATCAAAAATAAAAATGAGAGAATTCTGAGAGCTCACAAGGAGATGAATCAGATATTAATGGAAAATTTTCAGAATGAAGAAAAATATAAACAAACAGAGTTTGAAGATATGCCTTACCAACATAAAGATAAAAAGTCTAAATAGATTAAAATTGAAAGTAGCTCATCCTCTGAGGTTTATGCTGATCCACATAAAAATAATTATCAATATACTAGTGATAGTAGTGAAGATAAAAATTATATAAGAAAGAGAACATTTAAACCTTACGAAGAAATCTCTGGAGAATTTAAGAAAATTAAGCCACCAACCTTTAATGGTGAAACTGAGAAGGGAAAAGAGGCTGAATCATGGTTGTCTGAGATGAAGAAATATTTTTAAATTTATAATTATTCTAATCAACTAAAAGCCATAATGGGTATTTACAACCTCACTGGGAAGGCAGATATTTGGTGGTAGGACCTAAAAAGAGTAAAAGGCATTAGAGAGAAAAACATTAATTGGAGTACGTTTAAGAAATATTTTAAGAAGAAATTCTTGTTTGAATAGTACTACGAAGAGCAGGCTAAGGAATTTTATGAACTAAAACTGGGAACAATGAACATGAAAGAACTAAATAGTAAATTTTTAAGTCTACTTCAATATGTGCCTTACATTATGGATGAGAACCCTAAGGTACAATGGTTTCTAAGCTGCTTACCCTTCCATATAAAAGATAGAATTGATTATGACAATCCAAAAAATTTAGAAGAAACAATGAGAAAGGAAAATTTATGTTATGAACATAATCGCAAAAAGGAAAGTATGACAAATTGGAAGGCTAAAAGAACTAATAATTTTGAACAGAGGAAGAAAGGTTTTGTACCTAATTGTAATTTTAAGATAAATAACACACGAATTTTTCCTAATAAACATTTCCAAGGGAACAAAGGTAATTCACAGATAAACCCAAATGGTCAAAGAAATAAGGAACCTGTTAATAATCACAATAACTACACCAATAATATTGAACGAAAGGAACCAGTAAAGTGCTGGGAATGTAATGGTCCTCATTATGCATCAATTTGCCCCAACTGGAAGAATACTATTAGCAACATACATACGATATAGGAGGATATGACTTTTGGTGATCTAGCAAGGACAATGCCCAGGATCAATGCAGCACCGGAAAACAGACAGGCGGACTATCAAACCTCCATGGTGGAAGTGGAAGGTAAGCTGAATCAAACCACTATATCTATTTTAAATGATTCGGGGGCTAGTTTAAGTTATTTTTCTCTTGATTTAGTAGAAAAATGCAAGTTATCACACTAGTGGAAAATGAGAGATTAGTGACCACGAGACCAAAATTTTTGGTCACCACAGTTTTTTTAAAGGGATAAATGACCAAAAATGATAATTCTAAGTGAGCTAACTAAAAACGACCGAGATAAATGACCACTTTTGGTCATGGGATAAAAACCAACTAAAAATGACCAAGATAAATGACCAAATTTGATCACGGGATATCTAGACTACAAATGACCAGATTACAATTGGTCATTTTTAATTGTGTTACTCTAGCAATGGAAAAAATTACAAATTTGACAATTAATTTGTACATTTTACTAAATTCTAACATTGTAGATGGAAATGGGTCTCTGAATCCATTTACAGTATTAGAATCTAGTAAATTAATGTAGTATCACAACTCAAAATGAATTGACCAAATACATATAAAATAAAAAGAATTGGTTGATAATATATCAATTAATATAAATATATATTTTAGGTTATATATGTCAAACACTACATGTTCTCTATTGATATTTGTCTTTCTATAGCTATCTAAGCTACACTACAGATCTGGCTTCTGTATATGCTATGACATAAGGTTTTTTGAACTATGCTTTAGAACATAACAATAGTAACGCCATATTGTTTCTAATGTTTGAAAATTTTCATAGCGTTGGTCATGTATTTTATCATGATCTTTAAAAATATAGGAACACCATATTCCTGTTCTTGAAAATTTTCATACCTCCAATTAAAAAATGTACGAGATCTAAAAAATAATAAAATAATTACAAAAACTTTATTGATACTAATTATATCACTATTAAAAAAACTCAATTTAATAATTGATTTACTATTTACAAATTAATGAAAATTGAATATTATGTCAAAAAAATACTTTTCCAGCCATAGAATAACATAAATTATTAAAAATATATATGATAAATATTATAAGGGTGATTAATGGTTATTATAATAATTATAATGTAAAGATTATAATTAACAAAAGTAAGGTTTTAGAGGCGTTGATTAACTTGATCATTTTGTACCCAGTGTAATATATAGTTATATATTAATTTATATATATAATATTAATTCATATAATATAATATAATTAAATATTATTTAAAATATATGTAATTATAACTATTATACATATAAATTATAGTATATAATAGGTATATAACATTAATTTTTTTTGTAATATACAATATTAATTAAAATACAATGAATAATCTTTAAAAAAAATTAAACAAAATACAAAAACTAAGATATCAAAAAGATATCATTGAAAACTTTTGGCGGGAAAATGCAGTCTTTCAGTTGATACCTTTAGAGGGAAAATGTATCTCTTTCAGTTGAGGTTGTAAGTGTGAATTATTTTTCTAGTTTTAATTGACGGGAGAAGAAAAAGTCCATTAAAACCATTGTCCTCTTCATATCTTGATACAGGAAGAGGCGCTATCCATTAATGAAGAACACTCAAGATTTTTTCACCAGAGTTTTTTTTATTTTCTATTGATAAATAGACACATGTCTTCAGCTTGTCAGGTAATTCTTGAAATTCTCTTTTGTGAGACATATCAAGTCTTGATACAGGCTGAAGCTCAGCCCATCAAAGAAGAACATGTCAGTGATTTTTTCGATGAACAGGTCAGTGATTTTTTCTATTTTCTATTGGTATAAAAAATCCATCTTCAATTGTTGAAATTATCAGATTTGGGTTCATTGAGCGTTTCCTTGGTGGTGTTATTAGGTTCGAAATGGATTTTAATATAATTTTTTATATCCTCATTGTCAGTTAGCTTATATCACTGGATCCTAAAACCAGGTGTGTGGCTAAGGCTTCAGTGCGTAAAGGTTGTCATGCTACGCACTCATTAGGATGTTTGGTCTCCAGGGGGTCAGGGTTTCGACTCTAACAAGGGCGATTATGAGTCATTGAGGGACGCCCAGTATTTTGGAGAGATTGGAATTGGAACCCCAGCTCAGAAATTTACTGTCATATTTGATACCGGCAGCTCAAATATTTGGGTGTCGTTGTATACATGTTACTTGACTATTTCGTACTGTCAGTTTGGGCTGGTTAGGGTTTAAATTTAGTGATTTCATCAATTTAGAAGCAGTTCGATGAGCTTAGGCTTTCATATATTTTCTTGTTGAAAGGCACCCTGTGCATTGGTTGTGGATTCTGAAGAATAGGACATGAAATAAATCTTCTGCATTGACTTTTTTATCTGAAAAATATGTTATTCTTCTTGACAGATTACTGAGGCGGTAGATGGGCTAAAAGGCATGAAGTATAAAACTATAGAGGGTGTGAAGGAGAAGGATGATGTAAAATATAAGGTAGAACAGAATGCTAGTGCAAAGACAGGTGAAGGCAGTCCAAAACAAGCAAAAGATAATATCCAAACTTCCGAACCACCTAAAGAAGACTATATCCATGTCAGAGCAAGGCGAGGCCAAGCCACTAATAGTCACATCCTAGCAGAGAGAGTAAGTGTTCCAGTTGTTTTTAACTTCTGTAGGATGATACATTATGTTTGTGTCTATGCATCGAGTTGCTTGTATGTATAAAATTAAGCTTATCTGTGTGATAGGCGAGGAGAGAAAAAATTAGTGAATGGATGAAGTTTCTGCAAGATCTTGTTCCTGGATGTAGTAAGGTAGTGCACAACATCTGTGTTTTATTTTTCTCATATCATATTGACTGCTTTACAAAATGGATTTTTCATGCAGCACATTTGAATAGAGGATTATGTTTGCAGGTCACTGGGAAATCCGTGATGCTTGATGAAATAATAAACTATGTACAATCATTGCAGGGGCAAGTTCAGGTAAGATGCCAAAGATATTTCACCCAGTGCCTGATACTTGTTTAACCTCTTGTCGTTATACTGTCCATTATTATTATTTGGTGGGGATTTTGTTTCTTGCAGTTTTTATCAATGAAACTTGCAGCTGTTAACCCCCGGATGGAATTCAATGTCGAAGTTTACAGGCCTTATCTAAATCTCAAAGAAAAACATGTTCTACATGTCTTTAATATGGCATGGAGCCGTGTTTGGAACACATTGATTTTATGTTATAGATTTGCTCGAATCTTTATTTGTGAATTCTAAATCTTTTAGTGGCACACTTCAGTTCTTAGTTATGTGTGCCAGTTGTTTATTTCAGTAAAAAAAGAATAACAACTAACAAACTTTTCTCCTTCATTCATTTTGTGGAAATTTTACATTAAATGCTTATTAGCAAAGCCTCATTGTTGAGTTCTCTGTTTATAGATGCTTCAGTCACAAGGCTCTTTTCCAACTATGGTGTTTGCTTCTGACACTAGTACATCATATCCCCAGCTTCATCATCCCCAACAAGGGCTTGTCCAAATTGGAACAGAGGGGCATGGCATAGTAAATCAAGCTGAAGCACTTAGAAGGACAATTAATGCTCAAATAGCATGTATTGATGGTTATGGAGATATTAATGCACAGGTACCTTTAAACACTGCATATGCTAACGACTTAGTGAGCTTACCACTGAAGTATGTTCTGATATATTTATGTGCTTCCTCTTTCCCTGTTCTGAATATTGGTCTAGTATTATTATGAACCAGTAGTTGACATTCTTCCTGTTTTTAAAGGTATTGAATATAAATTGTAAAAAATTTGCAGTTATCACATGTCTGGGATAATGAGCTCCAAAGTGTCGTCCATATGGGATTCGTGCAAAACAATCATACACCTTTGACATCCCAAGGAAATAGTGATAAGATAAAAATCTGATCTTTGAATTCTAAGCTCTGCCGTACACTTGCAGTTTCATGATCCATCCTTACAAATTCAATTTGTATTAGCTGGTCCAATGCCTACAATCCACATGAAGTCTGACATTTAATTATAGTCTTTGCTAGTGTTATTTATAGATGGTGAAGGAAAACCGACTATTTTAACATGATACAAAAGAAAGGAGTTAATTGGCTCCAAGAGTTCCTAATGATATATAGGCAGGGTAAGTGCTATGCCTTGATGATCAAGCTGGCCGCTGAAGTGATAAATTGGGTGCCCTGGAGTATTACATATTAGAGAATCTTATCACCACAACCCCTTAACTTATAGTATTCAAGGATTATAGAACTTTTGAGGTTTTGTGTGGCAACCTTTCAGAAGGATGATCCAGCATATATTAACAAAATCAATGTTACTCTGGAAGTGGCTCCAGAGAATATATCTCTTAATTCAAATGTCTATTTTACACATGGAGCATTCATCTGTGCAAATAAATATTCTTAGATTGAAACACCATCTATTAAATATTATTTTTCCAATGCTTTGTTATCAATCTTCCTATAGCTGTAATTGGAAAGGAAATGGTGTAATTTGTCCGAGGGCCACTTTGAGAGGCAGATTAGTTAACTTTAAGAAAAATTTTACTGATATTTTCCATTTGGCATCCCATTCTAATAGGAGTTAATGTTAAAAGTCCATTGGAATGAATGCCTTTTCTTCTTTTCCTTCTAGTTCCCTAGATAATAGTCTACCATTGAAGGTTGCTAGGATTTTATATTAAACTTGGTAAGTTTTTTGTATCTCATTTAATTAGCTCATGTTTTGTTGGAACTAAGTTGTCCTGAAACCTGGATTAAACTGGCCTAAATTTCTCTTTTCAACCTGCACTCTATATCTAGTGATTAGATTAAAAATCTCTAAAACTGCTGTCTACATTGGTCCACTTTTCCTTACAAATTTAGCAACAAGAAGGAAAATAACAAAATTTGGTACAAATATATAATTATGTTATCTTACCTCAGTAAAGCATAATCAGGGCTTATGCTCTGGCACTATTACAGTAAGCTTCTTTTTCTTTGTGTCCTTAGGAATAATTGTTTTACATCCAATGTGTTCTGGTTCCAAATTAGAACATAATCAATTTGTATATCTTTCTTGTGCTTAAGCTAGTCCTATTCCAGAAATAAAGACACCATATTTACAGACAATACCATGTAATCTATAAAAATTTCCAATTATGAACTGTTAAAAGAGTTCAAAGTCAAACACAGATGTTGGTGTCTATAGTTATTTAGTTAGTCCCTTTCATTTTGACTCACAAATGGTTTTGTATTGAGGTTAGACAATTTAGATTTCATGGTCTTTTCCCCGTTTAGCTACACTATTTCACCAGAGTTTTTTTTATTTTCTATTGATAAATAGACACATGTCTTTAGCTTGTCAGGAAATTCTTGAAATTATCTCTTGTGAGACATATCAAGTCTTGATACAGGCTGAAGCTCAGCCATCAAAGAAGAACAGGTCAGTGATTTTTTCTATTTTCTATTGGTATAAAAAATCCATCTTCAATTGTTGAAATTATCAGATTTAGGTTCATTGAGGGTTTCCTTGGTGGTGTTATTAGGTTCGAAATTGATTTTAATATATTTTGTATATCCTCATTGTCAGTTAGCTTATATCACTGGATCCTAAAACCAGGTGTGTGGCTAAGGCTTCAGTGCGTAAAGGTTGTCATGCTACGCACTTGTTAGGATGTTTGGTCTCCAGGGGGTTAGGGTTTCGACTCTAACAAGGGCGATTATGTGTCATTGAGGGACGCCCAGTATTTTGGAGAGATTGGAATTGGAACCCCAGCTCAGAAATTTACTGTCATATTTGATACCGGCAGCTCAAATCTTTGGGTGTCGTTGTATACATGTTACTTGACTATTTTGTACTGTGAGTTTGGGCTGGTTAGGGTTTAAATTTAGTGATTTCATCAATTTAGAAGCAGTTCAATGAGCTTAGGCTTTCATATATTTTCTTGTTGAAAGGCACCCTGTGCATTGGTTGTGGATTCTGAAGAATAGGACATGAAATAAATCTTCTGCATTGACTTTTTTATCTGAAAAATATGTTATTCTTCTTGACAGATTACTGAGGCGGTAGATGGGCTGAAAGGCATGAAGTATAAAACTGTAGAGGGTGTGAAGGAGAAGGATGATGTAAAATATAAGGTAGAACAGAATGCTAGTGCAAAGACAGGTGAAGGCAGTCCAAAACAAGCAAAATATAATATCCAAACTTCCGAACCACCTAAAGAAGACTATATCCATGTCAGAGCAAGGCGAGGCTAAGCCACTAATAGTCACAGCCTTGCTGAGAGAGTAAGTGTTCCAGTTGTTTTTAACTTCTGTAGGATGATACATTATGTTTGTGTCTATGCATTGAGTTGGTTGGATGTATAAAATTAAGCTTATCTGTGTGACAGGCGAGGAGAGAAAAAATTAGTGAACGGATGAAGTTTCTGCAAGACCTTGTTCCTGGATGTAGTAAGGTAGTGCACGGCATCTGTGTTTTATTTTTCTCAGATCATATTGATTGCTTTGCAAAATGGATTTTTCATGCAGTACATTTGAATAGAGGATTATGTTTGCAGGTCACTAGGAAAGCCGTGATGCTTGATGAAATAATAAACTATGTATAGTCATTGCAATGACAAGTTTAGGTAAGATGCCAAAGATATTTCACCCAGTGCCTGATACTTGTTTAACCTCTTGTCGTTATACTGTGCATTATTCTTATTTGGTGGGGATTTTGTTTCTTGCAGTTTTTATCAATGAAACTTGCAGCTGTTAACCCCTAGATGGAATTCAATGTTGAAGGAATTCTTGCTAACGATGTAAGTCCTGTCAGTTTACAGGCCTTATCTAAATCTCAAAGAAAAACATGTTCTACATGTCTTTAATATGGCATGGAGCCGTGTTTGGAACACATTGATTTTATGTTAGAGATTTGCTCGAATATTTATTTGTGAATTCTAAATCTTTTAGTGGCACTCTTCAGTTCTTAGTTATGTGTGCCAGTTGTTTATTTCAGTAAAAAAAGAATAACAACTAACAAACTTTTCTCCTTCATTCATTTTGTGGAAATTGTACATTAAATGCTTATTAGCAAAGCCTCATTGTTGAGTTCTCTGTTTATAGATGCTTCAGTCACAAGGCTCTTCGCCAACTATGGTGTTTTCTTCTGACACTGGTACATCATATCCCCAGCTTCATCAGTGCCAACAAGGGCTTGTTCAAATATGAACAGAGGGGCATGGTATAGTAAATCAAGCTGAAGCACTTAGAAGGACAATTAATGATCAAATAACATGTATTGATGGTTATGGAGATGTTAATGCACAGGTACCTTTAAACACTGCATATGCTAACGACTTAGTGAGCTTACCACTGAAGTATGTTATGATATATTTATGTGCTTCCTCTTTCCCTGCTCTGAATATTGGTGTAGTATTATTAGGAACCAGTAGTTGACATTCTTCCTGTTTTTAAAGGTATTGAATATAAATTGTAAAACATTTGCAGTTATCACATGTCTAGGATAATGGGCTTCAAAGTCTCCTCCATATGGGATTCGTGCAAAACAACCATACACCTTTGACATCCCAAGGAAATAGTGATAAGCTAAAAATATGATCTTTGAATTCTAAGCTCTGCCGTACACTTGCAGTTTCTTGATCCATCCTTACAAATTCAATTTGTATTAGCTGGTCCAATGCCTACAACACACATGAAGTCTGACATTTAATTAGAGTCTTGGATAGTGTTATTTATAGATGGTGAAGGAAGGCCGACTATTTTGACATGATACAAAAGAAAGGAGTTAATTGGCTCCGAGAGTTCCTGATGATATACAGCCAGGGTAAGTGCTATGCCTTGATGATCAAGCTGGCCGCTGAAGTGATAAATTGGGTGCCCTAGAGTATTACATATCGGAGAATCTTGTGACCACAACCCCTTAACTTATAGTATTCAAGGATCATAGAAATTTTGAGGTTTTGTGTGGCAACCTTTCAGAAGGATGATCTAGCATATATTAACAAAATCAATGTTACTCTAGAAGTGGCTCTAGAGAATATATCTCTTAATTCAAATGTCTATTTTACACAAGGAGCATTCATGTGTGCAAATAAATATTCTTAGATTGAAACATCATCTATTAAATATTATTGTTCCAATGCATTGTTATCAATCTTCCTATAGCTGTAATTGGAAAGGAAATGGTGTAATTTGTCCGAGGGCCACTTTGAGAGGCAGATTAGTTAAATTTAAGAAAAATTTTACTAATATTTTCCATTTCGCATCCCATTCTAATAGGAGTTAATGTTAAAAGTCCATTGGAATGAATGCCTCTTCTTCTTTTCCTTCTAGTTCCCTAGATAATAGTCTGCCATTTAAGGTTGCTAGGATTTTATATTAAACTTGGTAAGTTTTTTGTATTTCGTTTAATTAGCTCATGTTTTGTTGGAACTAAGTTGTCCTGAAACCTGGATTAAACTGGCCTAAATTGCTCTTTTCAACCTGCACTCTATATCTAGTGATTAGATTGAAAATCTCTAAAACTGTTGTCTACGTTGGTCCACTTTTCCTTACAACTCTAGCAACAATAAGGAAAATAACAAAATTTGGTACAAATATATAATTATGTTATCTTACCTCAGTAAAGCATAATCAGGGCTTATGCTCTGGCACTATTACAGTAATCTTCCTTTTCTTTGTGTCCTTAGGAATAATTGTTTTACATCCAATGTGTTATGGTTCCAAATTAGAACATAATCAATTTGTATATCTTTCTTGCACTTAAGCTAGTCCTATTCCAAAAATAAAGACACCGTATTTACAGACAATACCATGTAATCTATAAAAAGTTCCAATTATGAACTGTTAAAAGAGTTCATAGTCAAACAAAGATGTTGGTGTGTATAGTTATTTAGTTAGTCCCTTTCATTTTGACTCACAAATGGTTTTGTATTGAGGTTAGACAATTTAGATTTCGTGGTCTTTTCTCAGTTTAGCTACACTAGCCATAGAAATACTCATAAAAAGAGTTGCAAAAAGTTACCACCATTACAGAGTTTCTTCAAAAAAGGGAGTTCTCCTTTTATCTCTACTGCATGGCATTCAGCAGCCCCCAAAATGCAATATGCAGTAGATCTAAAAAATAACTGAATGTAAGAGAAAAAAGGACAAATATGAACAAAAGGACATGTACAATACTCACATATAAAGCAATCCCAAAAACTCAATCATTTTAAACGATTCTCAATGAACGACAGAGTTATTGAAGTCCTCATTATGTAGTCTCTTAGCTAATAGGTCATGTTGCTCCCTAGTTAAAATTTTATTAACTGCAATAAACAGATTTACAAAGGCTTAATAGTCAAGAATTAGGTTCTCAAAGACAAAACTTCAAAAGGATTTTGATTCCTAATATAGGAAAAATCATAAACAGATTGTCTGTGCATTGTCAGTGCTAACAAACCTATTAATGGGAATATGCTCATCTAAACCAGAGGCTATCTAGAACTGAAAAAATAGACCTTTACCAAAAGGACTAAACATATTACTGATTTACCATCCTCTACCTTCAGAACTTGATTTACTAGGTGTTCTTCGATTTTGATGGATAAGGCATGCCTCATAACAAGTTCATGTAACAGGTTAAAGCATGCTTTGTGAAAATGTTCAAGGAAGTGTTTTTCATAGGACATATCTGAAACACTGGCCCCCTCCATTATTTCATCAACTAAAAGATGTGGCTGTAGAATTCGTAAAAGAGCACTGACATGTTCTTCATTAAGTTGGTGACAAGCTTCTTTGTAAATAGAAGAATGCCAATCTGGAGAAAAAATGCACTCTTTAATAAAACTAAGCACTTCAACAGCTCCTTGTAAGGGAATATTACTGGAGTCAGAAACACTGTCATTTGCAGAGCAGGGCTGTTCATGTCCATTAGAGATGACTACTTGCCTGCTAGCCTCTGAAAATAGATCTCCAAAGAGAGCATCATCTTCATGCCCGCTTGCAGATTCTGCATCATTTACTCCCAGCCCATACCTTACAGTGTGGCTTCTCCCGTGTTTAATGAAATGCAAGGAGTCTTCAAAGGGA
>LPNX010087059.1:163661-177910 GCA_001517045.1 Pseudotsuga menziesii | reverse complement strand
TCATATCATATTAAAAAATTATATTGATAATAATAGACACCATTAAAACTACTAAAATATTATAACCACACAAAACGACTAAAAATGACTAAATTAGTGACCAAAATTTCCATATTAAATGACCAAAAATTGAAATATACGTGACCAAACAATAAGATATAAATGACAAAAACAATGACCAAAATTTGCATATCAATGACCAAAATGCAGTTTTGGTGGCTAATTTATGGTCTTTTATTACGCAACAAAATTTGGTCATATTCTAGTTTGTCATGTAGTCATTAATTTGGTTATAAATGTGGTCATTGATTTGGTCATTGATTCAAATATATGACCAAATTAATGACCAAAGATATGACCAAATTAATGACCAACTAACAAGCTATAAATGACCAAAATAAAAATGACCAATTTTGGTTGCGTAATAAAAGACTGTAAATTAGCCACCAGCGATCGCCAAACCAAAAGTGGTCATTGATATGCAGATTTTGGTCATTTTTTTGGTCACTAATCTCTCATTTTCCACTAGTGTCAATAGAAAAGTTTGCAATGTCTTTGTTAGTCTAGCTAGTTACTGGAACAAAAAGAAAAGTGATTGGTCTTGTTAAGAATTGTACTGTAAAAATTGATCAGTTTGAAACCTTTGTTAAGATTAATGTATTACCTTTAGTTTCTTATGATATGTTAATTGGTATGGATTGGTTAGAACAACATAGGGTAGTCTTGAACTATTTCGATAAAACATTTACTTGCGTAAATAACGATGGAGAAATAGTAAATGTAAAAGGAATCCCTAAGAAAAAAACTATAAGATAGATCTCTACTTTGCAACTTAAGAAAGTTGTTCGAAAAGGTTGTAAAGCCTTTGCTGTAATAGTAACTAATGAAGAAAATACTAATAACGAAGATAAATTAAAACTGGAAGACATTCCGATCCTGAGGGAGTATTCGGAAGTAATTTTGAAAGAAATTCTGGGACTGCCTTCGAAGCGGGAGTTAGAATTCACTATTGAGGTGGTACCTCGTGCAGTGCCCAGCTCAAAAGCTCCTTATCGAATGAATATATTGGAATTAAATGAATTAAAGTCACACCTAAAAGAACTTATTGATAAGAATTATATAAGACCCAGTGTGTCTCCCTATGGAGCACCTGTTATTTTTGTTAGGAAGAAGGATGGAACTCTACGATTATGTATAGATTACCGTCAACTAAATAAAATGAGTATTGAAAACATATATCCATTACCCCGCATAGATGATATGTTTGATCAGATACATGCAGAAACTGTATTCTCGAAGATTGATTTACGATCTAGTTACCACCAGGTCCGAATCAAAGATGAAGACATCTTTAAAACAACTTTTATGGCCTGGTACGGTCACTACGAGTTTGTTGTTATGCCATTTGGGATTAATAATGCCCTGGTTGTTTTCATGTGTCTGATGAATAATGTAATGCATAAGTACCTTGATAAATTTGTGGTTATATTCATTGACTACATCTTAATTTACTCAAAGTCTGAAGAAGAACATAAAGAGCATTTAAAAATTGTTTTACAAGATTTACGAGAACATTAAATCTATGCAAAATTTAGTAAATGTGATTTATTTAAGGATAAAATATAGTACTTGGGTCATGTAGTGACTAAAGAAGGAATTTTTGTTGATCCCAAAAAGATAAAGGCAATCGAAGAATGGCCAGTCCCAAAAGACGTAACTAACGTACGATCATTCATGGGGATTAATGGCTATTATCGAAGATTCATCGAAGGGTTTTCAAGAATTGCAAATCCCATAACTTATTTACAAAAGAAAGGCAATAAATTCGAGTGGAGTCAAAGGTGTGAATATAGTTTTAAAAAGTTAAAAATATTATTAACCACTGCACCAATATTAAGAATTGTTGATCCCAATAAAGACTTTATAGTATGTATTGACGCATGAAATGACAGTTTAGGTGGAACTCAGGAAGAACACGTCATTGCCTATGAGTCTAGGAAGCTGAAGATTCATGAGAAAAACTATGCAACCTATGACTTAGAATTGGCTGCTGTCATACATGCCTTAAAAATGTGGTGTCATCATTTAATTGGAAGAAATTTTATACTAATGACAGATAATAAAGGGTTAAAATATTTGTTGGATCAACCTAACTTAAACGCTAGGCAAGCTAGGTGGCTATCTTTCCTTAGTGAGTATGATTTTGAAGTCCAACATATTAAGGGAAAAGAAAATAAGGTTGTTGATGCTTTAAGAAGGAATGCAAAACTAAATTTTGTAGCAGCAATCAACACCTATAAAATAGATTTAGAAGAACAGTTAGATGAAGGAATAAAATTTGGTTGAAAATTATCAGAAATTACAAGAAAAGGTAACAAAAAATGTAATTGAAAGTTTATGTACAGGGTATAGTTTAAACGAAAATGGATTATTAATATAGACTATATATACCTAATGTACCTAAAATTAAGTTACTGATTTTAAACGAAATTCATAAGACTCCTTATTCAGGGCATCCTAGTTATCGGAAGACTATAACTATGTTAAGAAAAGATTATTTTTGGCCAAACATGAATAATGAACTGGTAGAATACATTGCTATGTTCTTTGAATGTCAGCAAGTAAATACTGAACACCAACATCCAGCCGGGTTACTTCAGCCATTACCTATTCCTAGCTAGAAATGGGAGATTTTCAGTCTTGATTTTATTACAGGACTACCTAGAAATCAAAATTTGAATGACTCAATAATGGTAGTTGTTGACTCAACTTAGTAAAGAAACTTATTTTATACCTGTAAAAACTACTTACAAGGCTGCTAATATTGCTGATATATTATTAAAACAAATTTTTCATTTACATGGAATACCGAAGTAATAATTTCAGATAGAGACCCTAAGTTTACGGGCAATTTCTAGAAGTCTTTGTTTAAAGGACTGAATACTACGTTAAATTTCAATACCTCTTTCCATCTTCAGACAGATGGACAAACTGAAAGAGTGAATCAGGTATTGGAAGATCTGCTCAGAATGTATGTTAAAGAACAACCAGGAAAATGGGAAGATTATTTACACTTGGTAGAGTTTGCTTACAACAATCACTATCAAGCTTCAACAAGATATAGTCCTTTCGGAATTTTGTATGGTATGAAGTGCAATACCCCCATCTCTTGGAGCAATCTAGTTGACAAGTTAGTATTAGGACCTGAACTATTAAAAGAGATGGAGTTAATTGTAAAACAGGTGCAAGGTAACTTGAAAGTTGCGCAAGATCGACAGAAAAGTCAAGCAGATCTTAAACGAACTCAAAAAGAGCTCCAAGTTGGTGAACATGTATTCATTAAGGTGAGGCCTAAAAGAGTTATCTAATATTAGGAAGTTGTGCTAAGTTAGCACCCCGATATTGTGAACCTTTTGAAACAATGTCCAGAATAGGACAGGTAGCATATCAATTGGCTTTAATGCCAAATTTGAAGGTTCATAATGGCTTTCATATTTCTGTGTTAAAAAAATATGTACATGATGCTACTCATATTATAAATTGAAATGATGTGCAGGTGTAACCCGAAGGATATTTTCTGGTGGAACTGGATTGTATCCTTGAAAGGAGGGAGATCATGCTTCAGAATCACACCATTGGTCAAGTGAAGGTGCAATGGAAGCACCTTAGTCCAGAAGAAGCCACGTGGAAATTGGAGAGTCATATGCGAGATGCATATCCAATTCTGCTCCAGGAAAATTCTAAGGATGAAGAATAAATAACTTCGAGGACAATGTTATAAATTAAGGGGGTGTGTATGTCACATGCCCCCAATTGAAAAACATTTTTATGTTTTAAGAAACATTATGTTACATTTTATGTTAAAGTTTGTAATTAAATGACCAAGTGGGGTCAAGGATAATTTAATGTAATTGCTGAATATTTTATTAATAAAGAAATAAAAAGATGAGACAACAGCTTAGGGAAGCTATTAAATGAGTGTTTTACTGGTCACTCGATGGAGAAGGATGGGTTGAGAGCAGATTGACATGTGGAAACATCCTCAAACTACTTCTAGCTATTGCAGGGGGAAAGTTCCCTATTTTTTAGGTCACGATTCCCTAAGAAAGTGGAACAAAAGAAGGTCGCTCATTAAGTAAAAATATGACCCAAAAGACCTAGGAATGATAATAAAACTTCCCATTGAAGATAGTCGAGGATGCTCTTTCTGGATTTGTGATCATTCTGAGTGAATGGAGTGCACAAGAAAATTTGATGGAGGGGACTAGTTGAAGTAAGTTTGAGTGGAAAAGTGCTGAAGACCTGAACTAGTGCAGCTATTCTAAGTTAGGTTCATATTGCTGCAAGCAGAACTGATTTACTACTGAACACTCAGTGGAGTTGCAGAGGATTTCTAGACTACATCTCTCACCCAGTACTTCTACCAAGTGGACTAGGATACAAGTTCGGGGGTCCTAAGAATTGTAGTCTAGCTCTTCTCCAGGAGTTGGTTGGGAGGAATAGGTTCCTTAAGCTATTTTCACCTCATCTATACTTCCAGGGTTTACTTGTTTAGTTCAGTCATTCAATTATAAACTGTATCTGGAAAGTTTAAGATTTATCAAAGATATAGTATATTTCTGTTTTTATTTTTGTTAGGGTTAGTTAGGATAAATGTATATGCTGTGAAAGTTAGTAAGTTCTAAACTAGCTAAATTAGGGTAAATGAGTAGAGAAATTTATGAGTTAATTGATAAATAGAAAGTAGATACCTAAACTGTATTTTTCCACACCTTTTGTAAGGTAGTACTCTAGTATAGTAGGTTAGATCAGATACAGATGAACTGAATGAAGTATGCTTGAATATGTTTATTTACTTTCTACATGTTTCATAAGAGTTATTCATCCATATGTTTCTCTGTTCTATATTAGAAGTATTTCTTAAATGAAGTAGTCTGTAATGATATAGACAAATCTATCTCTAGGAAGTTTAATATACTTAATTTATGTATTTATTTACACAGTATATAGGTTATTTACTATAGGCTTAATATTATAATAGTTAACAGATGTTATACAAATAGAAATTTAATAAGCAGGGTTAACATAGAATAACAGTAAAGATGGCTAGAAATTTACTAAGATAAATTCATTATTAATCCAAGTAAAATGAAATCAAACTAACATTATAATCAACACTAACCATGTACTAATTCGAAATTAAAATATGGATTTTTTTTACCTTCTTTTCTATTAACAGAAGGATTTTACAAGTTCACACATATACAGATTTTATTTAACATATATTTCTTCATTTAACCATAATTTTTTTGATAGATAAATCTACCAAAATAAAATACATTATCTAAAAGAAAACATAACTTAACACTGTAAGATAATTTAAACTGAGAAAAAGTAAGTAATAATCCTTAAACATAAATTAACTCAGGAATTACACTAAAAACTTAGGTCGTATAATCCATTATTTTTCTTCTATCTATTTACTGAATAAAATTTATTATTGATGTAAAATCAAACTATAACTTAGAAACTAACTTTCTGAAACATTTCTTTTCATGTTTAAACATAATCCAAATAAATATAAATTTGACAGTAACCAAAAATCCTGTTTAGGATATTATACATAGAATCAAAGAAAAACCCGAACAATTAAGAATATCACAGTTGCCTTCACTTATTTAAAACCACGACAAATATATATATAAATTATCAAAATATAGTTTACAAAATAGTAATCTTCGAGCTTAACTAAAATTCAAATAACATTCAACCCTAAAATTGAAACTATATTAGTTACGGCCCAATGGTCTGTTAAAATAAAGCCACGGCTTAAATCCGGTATCAAAATAACATCACTATAATTCAACCATGGCTGAAAAGGCCCAAATTTTAATTTATTAAGTCACAGCTATGAAATACCCAAATCCTTTCATTATGAAACAACCACTAGGGCTTTTAAAAACAAACAGAGCATTTAATATCCATGATCAAACAAGTAACTAACAACCACATGGTAGAATCTTCCTAAAATGCCATACAACCAGTGCAGAAGAACCTCAGATGAATTTGAGGCTTACCGGGATGAATTCCACCATGGAAGCCCTGTTGATGGAGTCCTTCAGAACCAAGCCATCGTCTTGAGATCCTACACAAATCAAACCCCAAATGTTAAATACATATAATTAACAAAATAATAACTTCATTTTGTGTAGAAGAGTTTTTAAACAAGTTTGATTCTTACTGAAGAGAGTTTGCGCAGCTGTTTTGACGTTGTGAGCCAACCCTAGCCTCCTTCAATAGTACCACGAGCTGAAGTAGAGCACTGTCAAAACAAACACAACTCGCACTGTTCAAGTGTGAATTCCCAAGACACGACGAAGTAATGATCAAACACACACTAGGAAACAAGAAGTAAAACATAGAACCTGTTACTTGCTACTAACTTTCTTTTTACAGTCAAGAACCAAGCTCACTCCTTCAAAACAAATCTCACCACACAGTGTATAGTTAAAAGCACTCGCAGATTCAAAATATCAATAGGAGAGATGATTACAAAGTTAGGATAATGGTCCTGAAGAGTATCACATGGATTAGATTCAGTAGATACATAAATCTCTTTACACAGTGGAAGAATGACTCTGCCAAGGAAGCATACTCTCAATGGAGTGACAGTAAAGCCATGCGGCTATGAGCCTACAGCTGCTCACTCCACAACTTTGAAAACAAATGAACTAAAATGCGATTTTAGGTTAAGAACAGCCTTTCATTGTTTCCAAAGTCAACTAAAACACTAATCATTGATTACCAACCACATGTCCTCCAAATTATTTGTGAGATATGGGTTTCATGATATAGTTCGGAATTCTCGTTTTAACCTGCACGTAACTTTTGTTTAAAGGTGAAAAACCTTACGGTATTATTTGTTTGGTTTCATTATCCTCATTTTGGATTTTGTTTGTATAAACCAAAAACATTAGTTTGAGAGGTATCCATGAAAACTAGGTTTTTAACATAAACTAAAACTTTAATGTATAGGAAACTTATACATGTGTATATATCTCTCTTTAAAAATAATGTTTAGTATTTGATTCTAAGATGATATACATACAATGGTGAATGAACCAATAACATGCAAATGCATATAACTATAGAGATTATCTAGTTAGAACCTAGTAGAGTCACGGATTCATGAATGCTAGTGTTTTTTTGACAATTAAACTCTTATGTAACGAGAATACATATAAAAGAAATAGGGGTAATCATCTTTTTGACATCAATATATATCCTTTCCTACATAAAGAGTTATAACTCTATGATGGCAATAAAACAAGTAGTGTTAGCACATCTATAAACATTATGTACTAAGCCTAGTTTAACAATACTTGTACATCATAGTACTGTTTCCTACATGAGTCCTCATTTAATTATGCTTAATATTCTTACTCAGATCCATAGATATTTCCATATTTACTCAAATATCAGTAAAAGTAATAATATTGGAAAATATTATAACATCAAGTAGTTTCAATAGGGTAGCTGCTTGATGAGATGTTGTTCCCTAAGGTTGTATCCAGATTTCTAAAATTAAAATTAGAACGATACAAAATTAAACAAACAAAAAACAGTTATGGTGGTTAGAAGAATAATTAAGACAAGTTCATTTCTCTAGAAAAAGTACTCACTACTATCAGCTATGAAGATTGTAAATATTAAGATCAACAATACCTCTTTTTCTGCTTAAGCTGTAAACAAATATTTTTTTAACTACCATTTTCTGATATGCTAGTTGAATGTTATTCTGGATCTAGAAAGACTGGTAACAAAATGACTTAACTGCTTACCTGTTTAGAGCCTGTAGAAGAAGTAACACTTTATTGCATTAGCTATAAGCTAAGTAAGCCTTGATCTCAACTAAATTTCTTTCCTACTTGTCATAAGATAGTAAAAAAACACACACACTCATTATGAGGTTCATATATAATATTCTTTTCTTGTCTTTCGAAAAACATAAACTGCTAAATTCAAATCATTAACATAGAACTATTAAGATAAACCAATAGTTATACAAAACAAAAAGGTTTACAATTGTGCAGTTCTAAATACTAATGTTAAAAGTAACCATTAGTAGTCTTTTGGTCCCTAGGCTGTGACGACTACAAACATTATATGTTACATGAAAATTTTTAAATTTTTACAAATTATTGGGTTATTACAAAGGGCTTCCAGCCCCCACCCTCCAGGAACATGTGAGGGAATCTGTAGGGAGATTCCTACTGCAAAAATGAACAGATTCCATAGAAGAACTATAAATCTATGAACCTTGGACCTAAGGGGAATGTTGGAACCTCTAGAGAACCCTTGAATTGTTGGGAATGTGGAGATCCCCACTTGCGAAGCAACTACCCATTCCTCAACCAAACTAATAAGTTTTTTCATAGCCTGCAAGAAGCTTCCATTGTTGGGGAAGTTGGGAAAAGTTACCACCAGATTAATGCAACCTTGGAGAATCGAGAAGTAGATTATCAATATGCAATTATGGAGATTGAAGGTACTATCCCTAATCGAATTCTTTCTATACTAATATATCCAAGGGCTACATTAATTTACATCACTCCCAAAGTGGTGGAGTACTACTAGCTCACCAAGGTAAGGAATGCAAAACCCCGGTCAATCCAAATGGCCACTGGAGAAAAGAGAAAGGCAACCGAGTTTCTTGTTGATTGTGAAGTTAAAATAATGGATCATGTGACTAGGGTTAATATTAATGTTTTTCCTTTAGGGTTATATGATATGATTATTGGCATGGATTGGTTAGAAAAGTATTAAAATACTAAATTGTTTTTATAAAACCTTTACTTATGTGGATGAGGATCAAATTGTTAGGAAGGTGGAAGGTGTCGTTAAAACTATCTCCTTGAGGAAAATCTCAGCCATACAACTCAAAAGGTGTATGAGAAAGGGCTGTAAGATGTATGCAGTGAGGGTCAATGACTTGATCCTTAATGAAGGTCAAACATAGGTAAAATACCACCCAGTCTTAAGTAATTTTATGGGTGTATTTCCAGAAGAGATATGAGGACTACCCCTCAACGAGAAACATATTTATCCATTGAGATTGTGCATGGGTCTGCACTGGTATTTAAGATACATTATTGTATGAGCATCCCTGAGTTAACCGAATTGAAATTTCAGCTACAAGAACTATTAGATAAGGGTTACATCAGACCCACCGTCTCTCCTTAGGGAGCACCAGTTTTGTTTGTCAGGAAAAGGGATGGGACTCTAGGACTTTGCATAGATTACATAAAAATGAATAAAGTAACCATCGAGAACAAGTATCCTTTGCCTTTGATTAATGATCTTTTTGATCAAGTGGGGGGAGCTAGAATATTCTCCAAGTTAGATTTGTGGTTTGGTTATCACCATATCAGGATTAAGGAAGAAGATGTAAGAAAAATAACCTTTAGGACCCAATATGGGCTCTATGAATTCATAGTAATTCCTTTCAGCTTAACCAATACCCCTACTACATTCATGTGCCTAATGAATAGTATTTTCAACAAGTACCTGGATTAGTTTGTGCTAATATTTATTGATGACATCCTAATCTACTCCAAGACGGAGGAAGAACACCAACAACACCTAGAAAGTATGCTACAAACCTTAAGAGAGCATCAGTTGTATGCTAAGTTTGAGAAGTGTGAATTCTTTAAGAAAGAAATTCAGTACCTTGGCCATGTCATCTCAGAGGGTGGGATAGTGGTAGATTGACTAAAGATTAAGGATATTTTAGAATGGCCTATGCCTAAGGATGTCGTTGGCATTTGGTCCTTCATGGGACTCATTGGTTACTACCGACGATTTATCTAGGGATTCTCAATGATAGCCTATCCCATCACTTCCTTGCAAAAGAAAGGAGTAAATTTTGTGTGGTCTTCGAAGTGTCAAGAGAGCTTTGAAAATATAAAAATATTTTTAACCATGGCTCCAATCTTGAAGGTGGATGACCCCTATAAAGACTACACAATTTGTACAGATGCTAGTAAGGAGGGATTGGGGTGAATATTATCTCAAGAAGGACATGTGGTTTGTTATGAATCTCATAAATTGAATGAGCATGAACGAAATTATGTAGTGCATGATCTAGAATTCGCAGCAGTAATGTATTCCTTAAAAATGTGGCACCACTACCTGTTAGGGAAAAGGTTCCTTTTGTTGACAGACAACACCTGTGTAAAGAATATGTTTACTCAGTAGGGGATAAATTCTAGACAAGCAATATGGATGGACTTCTTAAGTGAATTCAATTTTTAAGTAAGGAATACCAAGGTTAAGGAGAATAGGGAGGTTGATGCACTTAGTTGATGAGCTCACGAAGTATATGAGATTACTATGAGCCAACTATAAAGTGATCTGACGAGAAGAATAAAAATAGCCAACATCCATGATGCTGAATATGAAAATTTACTAAATAAATTATTGAAAGACACGGTAAATCTGATTGGGACAGAATTCAAAGTAGACCAAAAAGGGTTAATTTTGTTTAAATGGAGAATATACATGCCTAACGTTGCATATTTAAAATTGTTTGTCCTAAACTAAATCCAGAGACCTCCTTATGCAGGGAACCCTAGTTACCAACAGATGATCATAGCCCTGATAAAAAAATTCATTTTTCCCAAATTAAAGGTAGATTTAGTTGATTATCTATCTAAATGTTTAGAATGTCAACAGGTGAAGGATGACCATCAATATCCAGTAAGTTTGTTACAACCTTTTCCAATTCCTGAATGAAAATGGGAGGTAATATATTTGGATTTTATCACAGGTTTTCCATTAACTCTAAAACAACATGATTCAATTAATCAAGTTTCCTCATTTTATTCCTTTGAATTCCACTTTCAAGGCTTTCAATGTTGTGAAAATATTTCTGAAGGAAGTATTCAGACTTCATGGAGTACCAAAGATGGTAATTTTACCAGGATATCAAATTTACATCAAACTTTTGGAATTCATTGTTTGCAGGGTTAGGAACCAAGATCAATTTCAGCACTAGCTACCACCCTAAAACACATGGACAAACAAAACAATCAAACCAAGTCATTGAAGACATGTTGAGGATGTATGTCATGGAAAGGCCCACTAAGTGGGAAGTCTATTTGCATCTAGTAGAGTTTGCATATAATAATGGTTATCAGGCCTCAACCAAGATGACCCCATTCGAAATCCTGTATGGGAAAAAATGTACCACCAATGTTAGTTGGGATAGCCACATGGATCGACTGATAGTAGGACCTGAAGTGTTATAAGAAATGGAACAGACTTTTCGAAAGGTAAAAATGAACTTGAAGGCAACGTGGGATCACCAAAAGAGTTACGCTGACTTGAAGAGAAAACCTAAATAATTTTCGATCGGAGATCATGTTTACCTTCGAGTCAATCCCAAAAAGAAATCCTTGAGATTGGGAAGTTGTACCAAATTAGCACCACCGTTCTACGGACCCTTTCAAATATTGGAAAGGAGTGGACCCATGGAAAATAAACTTGCTCTTCAAGCACACTTAAGAATTCATAATGTTTTTCATATTTCATTTCTGAAGAAATATATACATGATTTCACTCATATCATTGATTGGAATGTGGTACAGGTGGAACCAGAAGGAGAATTTCAAGTGGAACCTCTACGCATTATGGACAGGAAAGAAACAATACTTTAGAATTGGGTCGTTGCTCAGGTTAAGGTGAAATGGAAGCACTTTATCTCGGAGGAGGTGACTTGGGAACTCAAGGACAATGTGCGAAAGAAGTACCCAGGTTTATTTCCAGAAGTTGTGTAGGAGGAATAAGAACATTGAGGACAGTGTTACAATAAGGGGGTGTGGATGTAATATCCCTCGATTTATGAACATTATTTGTAATATTTAATCTCGACTGTATTTTGATCAGTTTGGATGATTGCAGAATCTATCCAAATGATCCCTAGAGGACAATTGTAACCACTACGTTTTCTTCCTTTAATGAAAATCAAACTGAAAGGGACAAGACACGTTAAAGAGGAGACTCTGTGTGCAAGAGTGGGATACGTAGAGAAGTAAACCTCAGGGAAGTACATCAGGTGCCGTACAGACCTTGGATAGATCAAGGCACAGAGGTTGACATGTATTCAATGGTGAATGGACTGTAGCTGCAGAAGAATATCAGACAAACCCTAGAGAAATCAGGAACACAGTGTTTGACGGGGATTCCTTGGAGGAATGGACCATAGTTGCAAAGTAAGACCTAGGAAACCAAACTATAAGAGAGCATATGCGAGGAGGCAGGACGCTACAAATTATGCTGGGAAAGAATGAACTCTTGTTGTGTGAGCACTCAGTGTTAGGCAAGAGTTGAGAGAAATACTTGTTGCGTGAGCGCTCTATGTAAGGAAAGTGATTTCTACCTGGAAACTAAACTGAGGTTACTTGTCTCCGCTCTTAGCACACATAGTTTATTTTGGGGGTGATTGAGGATATAGCAGATATGTGCCCAATCTACAGTTGGGTGGAAGGTGGTTGTTCCCTTTTCATTATGGCTTGCTTTACAAACAAGTTTCATTAGTGGGTTTATGTTTCTATACATCTATTGAGCTCAGAGTACAGTTGTGTATGTATAAATGTGTGTTCTCAATGCTTCTGAAATGATAAATACCAGTTTTCGTTTTATTAATGAAAACGTTGCTTATGAACCGGTGTATACTCATACTCAGTTTGAATGGTTATGACTTGCATTAGGTGATATTGGGTGCTAAAATGGTATAATATTGTTTTATATAAAAAGTTACTAGGATGCAGAATGTTTCCTTGTTAAGTCTAGTCTAAGGGACCCCTGGTAGGGAATTCAATGTGTTCTCCTAGGTTTAGCCCCCAACCTGTTTAGTGAAGCCCTTGTATAATACCTTAAATTCATAAGGGAAGGTAACACTGTGAAGGAAAGCTTGGCTATTGAAGTTCTTGGGAACTGGTCACTATTCATCACCATAAAATACTTAATCTTGAACTTGTCTAAGTAAAACTTTTGGCCTAAGCTGTGAGTCCATTAAGGGTGGAAAAAATCCTTTGTTTGTCAAGAAAACAAAGAGAAAGGTGGAAAACCTTGGTCTAGAAGGCCTGCGTAATCCTAAAAATATATAAGGAAAAATGGGCTTTTCGCAATCCAAAATATGCATTGTTGAATGAAGAATTCAGAAAGTGGAAAGAAAATATAAGGAAATATGGGATTTTCTCAATCCACAATCTGCATTGTGGAATGCGAATGTGGAAAGTGAAAAATGAAACATAAAGAAAAATGGGCTTTCCACAATCCGCAATTCACATTGCAGAATGCAAAATGCAAGAAAGTGAAAAATAAAATACAAAGAAAATGGGATTTCCGTAATCCACAATCCGCATTGCAGAATCCAGAATGCGGAAAGTGGAAAAGAAATACAAAGAAAATGGGCTTTCTGCAATCCACAACCCACATTGCAGAATGCGGAATGTGGAAAGTGGAAAAAGAAAATATAAATAAATATGGGCTTTCTGCAATCCATAATTCGCATTGCAGAATATGGAATGAGGAAAGTGAAAAAGAAAATATAAGAAATATGGGCTTTCTGCAATCCACAATCCACATTGCAGAATGCGGAAAGAAAAAAGTGGAAAAAGGAAATAAAAAAATATCGAGGATTCTGCAATCCACAATCCACATTGCAGAATACGAAAAATAGAAAAATGAAATAATAAAAGTATTGAGGTTTCCACAACCAGCAATCTGCAATTGTGGATTGTGGAAAAAAAAAAGGAAATCATAAAAGTATTGAGATTTCCACAACCCACAATCCCCAATTACGGAATGCGGAAAGAGGAGAGAAGGAATCATGAAAAAGATCACGATTCAAAATAAATTCATGATTTTTTGCAACCCGCAATCCGCATTGTGGAATGCGTAAAGCGGAAAGAATAAATCATAAAAATATTATATTAAGGCTTCCGCAATTTACAATTACAGAATGCAAAAAGAAGAAAGGGAGATTAAATAGAAAACATGGGGCTCCACAATCTGCAATTTGCATTGTGGAAGCAGAATTGTGGAAGGGACCTCTTAATTGCAGAAGGGACCTTTTAATTGGGGAAGGGACCGCTTAATTGCAGAAGGGACCTTTTAATTGCGGAAGGGACCTTTAATTGCAAAAAGGGCTTTTGTATGCAGAAGGACTGTTGCAAAAACGATCA
>LPNX010087059.1:127553-163627 GCA_001517045.1 Pseudotsuga menziesii | reverse complement strand
ATCTAATATAATCCACAGTGACTAGCCGACAATTTAATGCAAATCAATTCATAATTATAATCAAGATAAGTACATTATTATGTATAGCTTTTTACTCAAGTTTTTAGTTATTTACTTATTATCAAATTCTAGTCAATAAATTGAAAAGAAATTCTACCATTATATTTGTATTATCAATTTTTTTAAAATATTTGTATAAGTATTATTATTTTATTTTATTTTTTAATATGGGTTTTAATAAAAATAACTATACTTTCAATTTATCAATAATAAATTAGAATTTTGATTATGTGAATCTTTTTATTTGATTTTTAATGTTTTTAAGTTTTTTTACAATTTTATTTTATAATATATTTTATTATCAATTAAAACTGTATTATGCTTATAAAATATATAGATAATAAATGACCTTGGACTCAGAGCCTCATTATCCCTATTTTTAAAAATGGGGATATGAATGACCCCTCGAATTATCGAACTATTATGATAAGCCCCCTCTTAGCCAAGTTATGTGGTATTATTTTGGAAAAGAAAATCAGCATTTGGCTTGAAAGTGAAGGTAAGCGGTATAAAGGACAAGCGGGTTTTAGAAGGAATCACTCAACAATGGACCACCTTATTATGCTTAGGATCATTATGGAGGAGTGCCACAATGATAAATCCAATCTCTTTTGCTGCTTTGTGGACTTTAGAAAGGCTTTCGATACGGTACCTAGAAATAACCTTTGGAATAGGTTAGAAGAGCTTAAGGTTCCTTTCGAGCTGAGAGCTGCCACGATAAGGCTCTACGAGAATGTAATTGCCAAGTTTAAAAGAAATGAGGGGTGGTCGAAAGATATTAAGTGTAATATTGGAGTTAAGCAAGGTTTCCCCCTCTCCCCTACCCTTTTTGGCATTTACATTGATAAGTTAGAGGGTTGTTTAGAAGAAGCAGGTTGTTCTGGTACGATCTTAGCTGGAATAGTCATCATCCTTCTTCTTTATGCTGACGATATTGTCCTTATGGCAAGGTGTTCTTCTGATATTGATAAGCAGCTTCGACTCCTCAAATATTTCTGCTCTAACATGGGTATGACTGTTAACACTGACAAAACAAAAGTTATGATTATCAAATCCAAGAATGATACATATGCTAATTTTATGTATAACAATAGCAACTTGGAGGAAGTGTCTTCTTACAAGTACCTAGGAATTGATATTCATCACAAGCTCAACTGGAACTATAGCATTAAGAAAAGGATTAATGGAGGGTGGAAATCTTACTTTGGTCTTGAAAATAACTGTAAAGCTGCAAACCTCATGATGTGGGATAAAAAGAAGCTCCTTTTTGAAACTCTAGTCACTCCTGTCATCTTGTATGGGTGTGAGGTTTGGGGTTGCAACATCTCTAGAGAATCTTGGAGAAAGATCAAGCAAATCCAGAAGCGTTTTATAACTTATAACCTCAAAATAAAAAACAATACACCCTATCTTATTCTCCTTATAAAAGTGGCTCTTTCCCCCATCGAGAGCCTAGCTATGACTAGACTCCTGTTATACAAGAACAAAATCAATAACACGGGAGACCATAGACTCCCTAAGATAGCTTTAAACTCTAGCCAAAAACACTTAAGGCTCAAGCATGGGTGGTATAAGGATACCAGGTCTTGGTTAAATCACTGGGAGATCGATGAAAATGTTGCTTTGCAGAATATTAATAACATTAAAAATATTATTTCTTCTAAGTTTAAAGAAAAATTGTGGTGTGAGAAAGATCTCGAGGCTAAAAGAAAATTAAGATACTATAAGGAGGTCATCAACCCTACTCTAGAAGATCAAAAGTATCTCTCTGTTTTGATCAGTACTAAGAAAAAAATTAACATAGCTAAGATAAAAACGAACTCACATGAGCTCCATAGTGAAACTGGTCGTTGGACACTCCCTAAAACACCATGGGTAGAAAGGATCTTCCACCTTTGTGAGAGTAAGAACATTGAAGATGAAAATCACTTCCTCTAAGAGTGCCCTGCGTACACCCACATTAGATCCTAGTTTCATAATTTTTGTTGCAATAACGACTTTCCTAGCCTTTTAGCCTGTCAAAATTATAGTAAGCTCGGGACGCTTCTTTCCAAGCTCTTTGAGCAAAGAAATATAACTTTAAAGCAAACTAATTAATTCTCTTCTTTAGGTTCGATAGACCAAAGTTTGGTCTCAGGGGACGTTAACCATCATCATCATCATCAATAACTATATATATCTGATAATTTTTTAGTTGAATAAACATTTAAAATTTAATTTTTGAAACACTATTTTTTGTATTGTAAATAAGGATGGATGGATTTTGCTAAAATCAATGAATGCTCCTTAAGAACTTTTAACAAAACTTTAAAGACTTTATGAAATAGTTGATAGGAAAAGATCTTCAATTAAAGCTCAAGAATCCAAAGAAAATTTATTGTTAGAGTCACAAGTTAATTTAAGTTAGTTAATTTAATTTAATTTAAAGTAAATTAAACTTTAAAAACCTAAAAATATGTTAGGTTATTGCTATAAAAAATATTAAAATTATATTAATGATATTTAATCATTTTTTTAACATTTTCAAATTAATTGTTAGAATTTTATTAGTTTAGTTTAATCAGTTTTACTATTTTGTTGAGATATTCAATGATGACATATAGGCATTATTTTTATTGGAATTTTCTTTAAAATATTTTTATTTAAAAAAATTAATTTATTATACCTGCCTCAGCACGTATATAGTAATCGGTTGCTAGTCAACCACCTTTGACCTTCTATTAGTTTGCTGCCACCAAAAAATCAAAATTAGTTTTCCAAAGTTAAACTTTATAGCTTGAAAAAAAATATTTTAAATTTTAATAAAAATATTTGAATTTGTTATTTTGTAAACTTCTGATTGGCCATCAGAAGTGATGTCATTCTTGAAGTTTGGTATCTGGTTTTCACTTGACACATGGCAATGATGACATCAGCATTGATCAGTGTGTGGGAGGGTACGATACCAGTCCTCGTGTGAAGTCCCCAACGACGCCGACCAACATCATGTGCTCCTCCTTCCCATCGGATATAATCCCAAACGCGTGCCATTTTGACAGAGGCGATCGGCTGATTCTGCCCAAGATGCCTGCTTCTATTCTGCCTGCGAATTTGATTAAGCTAGCATGATTCGAAGGTGATGACACTTTTATAGGAACTCTTCTCAGGCACACCCATGGGAAGATTACAACCAATGTTATCACTACAGTGAACCAGAATTCCTCCTTCTCTACAAGACTCGAACGACGAACGTTATAGGATTTGGGTAGTGGATTGTATCTTGTTGTGAGTATGACTAGAGCCCAGAGCAAAGCCATTGCAACCCAGCCGGTAAAGCGGTGTAATCATTCGAAGAGATTGTGGTGCAAGTGTCGGACTAGAGGAAATGCTACGAGCGAACTTATAAGTAGCGGGCCCAAGATGGCGAATGCAATGCCTGTAATCTCATCAGAATTGCGCTCACGATGGACGAGCGAGTAAGTGAGCCACGTTATGGATGAAACCCCGCAGCTACTATGTATTCTTCCCACAGACTGGAGGAACAATATAGCGGCAGTCATGACGCGGAGTGGAACCCAAAGCCACCTACCAAGCAACTTCACTGTGAGCCAGAAGACACATCTATAAAAAGCCTCGCTTTGGCAGAGCACAGAATCTAGAATGTTCCCAATGGAGAAGAGAGCGGATTTCTCTTTACCGTAAGGGAAATGACCCATGGCTGTGCCAAAACCAATCCAACTAAGTTGAGTGCGAGACACAGAGTGAAGAGTCTCTTATAGAAAGTAAAGAGACCTTGATATAACAATATCACAGATAGGCGCGACTCCGGGATCTTTGCTGTGGAGACTTTCTTGGCCGACGGTAGTTGCAGCTGTTGCTTGTACTCTTCATCTGCAATACGAGCCAAGCTACCGCTCTTAGCCAAGACATGACTCGAACGTCTCGATAACATCGGCAGCAAGTCTTCTATGTCATGGCATTCAAAAATGGTAGAGGCCGAAGGGAGATACTCATATTCCTCCTTCTCGTCTTCGATGTCTACATCATAGAAATGGCTGCTTGCTACACGGCTTTGGGTTTTTGAAAAGAAGCAGGATGATGATGATGATTCTACAACAGATTCAGCAGGCAGTGGAGTTGGAGCACCTGCCTTTGAAGAAGAAACGTCATACACACACATAGCTGGAAATGTTGGGTAACGGCGCCAGTAGTAGCGAGGGTGACCAGTGGCTGGATTGGCATCATGAGATTCTTCGTTTATATTTGTTACAGTAGTCGAAGGAGGATTAGATTTGTTCCCATTGATTTCAAAAGAAACCCCACCGTAGCTAAAGAATCTCACTGGTTGCAATTCACCCGCCATATTTTTATCTATCGGTAAAGGGCTCCCCACCACTACTACTCGACTGGAGATCTGATCTATGGCAGTTTTGAAATGAAAAGTATATTGGAAGAGTTACAAATGGAGATAAATGTCTCTATCTATCAGATCATAATAGACAAGACTTATGAAGCTTGTATCTATCAGATCATAATAGACGAGACTTATGAAGCAGCTTGAGCACTAGCAAACTGCAGTGCATTTCCTATATGGAATTCTTCAGTCGAATGGTAATGCATTTCCTATATAGAACTTTTCATTTGAATGGTAATGTTTGAATTCATCTATGTATTAATAGCTAGACCGTGATGTCCCTTCCACCTACTTGACACGTTAAGTTTCAAGGTAGTAGTGAAAATTAGTTTTGTCTAGATTCCACTTGACCTCACTACTTCTTTTTAGTGTGTATATATATTTTCCTTATGAGTAAACAAATGATTCTGATCTTGATAGCGCAAGATAGTAGGAAGGAAAAAAACTAAATAAAATATAATAAGCATTCACAAAATTGCATATTTAATATATTTATTATAGGTGTTGATAGGCCTTAATATATCAAAATTGTATATTAAATATATTTATTATAGGTGTTTAAATATATATGTTGATAGGCCTTATATATTATATTTTAGGTTTAGTTGAGTGAAGAATTATCAAGATTAATTTGAGTGTAAAAGTGTAGCTGGTATTCATTTTATGATCTTCATATCTTGTTACATACATTTAAATTCATTTTCATTAAAGTTTAAATAGGCTTGGCTAAATGGTTAACTAGAACTATTGTATTAATTATAATACTTGTTTATTGTTTAATTGATGTTTTAGATTTATTTTTAATAAGTTTAGATGACTTCAAAAATGACCATGGTCTATTGACATTTATTGGCCACAAGTTGAGTAGTTGTGCTAATATTTTAGATTTTGGATTTCCTTGAGCATATCAACAAGATTAACCAAAGTGTAATAAGTGTATAACAATGATTTATTTCATAGTCATCCTATTTTGTTATGCTTAAATACATCTTGATTAATATTTAATTAAGTAAGCTATTTTTATATTTTGTTTTTTTATATCAATATTTTTTTAATGTTTATATTAATTAATTAGTTTAATGTTTATATTATCTTATAAATAAATAACTATTAATGAATTCAATCTTTAATTTTTATATAAAATTAAGTAGTTAACTAAACCTATCAACTTTACCTGCCACTTTTTTATACCTGCCGCCGCAGGTATATAGTAATCGGTTGCTAGTCAACCAAACCTTTGACCTTCTATTAGTTGCCGCCACCAAAAAGTTAAAATCTGTTTTCTAAAGTTAAACTTTAGAGTTTGCAAAAAAATATTTGTATTTGCTATTTTGTAAACTTCTAATTGGCCAATCAGAAATGATGTCATTCTTGGAGTTTGGTATTTGGTTTTCACCTGACACATGGAAATGATGACATCAGCATTTATTTTATTATTATGTTATTTATAATTCAAAGACTGAATTTGAACGTTCAGCTTACACCATGGTTTTTACCAATAAAATAATTAAAAGTTTAACCCTCATGAGATTGATGCAGGAATCAACAAAAACAAGAATGAGTGAAAGGATGGCGGGAATTTCGTCGAAGCTTTATAAAGAAGCGACCAAATCGGGCAAGAACACTTTAAAACGAGTTGAGATTGATGCAGGATTCAACAAAAACAAACACTCCATAGCCTGGACAAAAATGGCGGTAATGTTGGAACAAATTCCAGGAATTTAATGCATCAAGAAGAAAACAGACATAGTGGAGTCAGAAACCTTACCGAATACACTACAAACCTGTAAGGAAATTGATCACCAATCTCAGCATTCTCTCCAACTAAAAATGCAAGAAAATATTAGCTCGGCAACCAAGCCTCTCGATTGATATACCAGTGATGGGTAAAGGCAGTGACCACGGCATACTCCGCTTGCTATCACCGGTCATCCATGTGTGAAGATCACGTTTTAGAACAAATAAATTATTATGTAGATGATTTTTTCTATCGCTGGTCATCCATGCAGTTTGCCACCTATTGTGAATATCCCTGATCAGAGTTTTTGAACAAATAAATTATTATGTAGATGCCCTATAAGTCATTTTGGGGAAGGGAACCAGTCCCTGCCTTATGCAATTGGATGATTGCAAGTAACGCTATAAAGAAAGCATTATTGCTCAATTTGAAACCATATCCTTGATTTTTAGCATTTTGGATCTTTAATTTCAAGGACTTAATAACTAATTAATTGATATACACATAGAAATATAAACAATGACAGTTACAAGAAGTAACAAGTAATGCAACAACCTATAAACAACAAGTAATCTCACATAGAAATATAAGTACCATGGCAACAAGTAATACATTGTTTCAAGTTTGAATGTTTCATAATTTCTTTAACTTTTAGCTTTAAACTATATACAATATCATAATAAAATATTTCTAAGAGGCAGGTATAAGCAGCCTTGCTGCTATTTCACTTGTTTTCAAATTTGATATCTTTTTTTATAATTATAAATAATTTCAAAGTAAACAAAATTCATCATAAATAATAATACATTCAATTTTAATTCATTATCAATGTTTATCTATGTTATTTTCTAATTTAATAGTGATGTTTGTAAATAGTTAAATTTAATTAATAAAACTAGAAAATAGCATTATTTGTGTTTTTTTTCCATATTTTTTTTGTAAGTTGCATAGAATTATATTAGAGTACAAAAAAAATTACATGCATAGTGTTTAAACTGGTACATCTAGTACTGGAAAAAACTTTGTGACATTTATCCTAGACTTTCTCTTTGTGAGGAAAACCAAGTCTCCCCAAACAAAATAATCAGAGTTAATAGACAAATTGACAGAGCTAACAGAAAAGAAAAAAAACATAGAGAATTTTAGAAAATCCTAGGGCCTTATGACTTTTTCCATGGTTCTTTGACAATGTAACAAGGCTTGTAGTAGTTGTTGTTTTCACTAGAGAGAGAAGGTTCAAAATCCTGATGCGGCTCCACTATAGAAGGAGGTGTCGACATTTGTTGTGGCAGGATGTCATCCTGCACGCATCGCTCTTCATTATTCCCTCTTGTTGCCACATTGGGTCGACCCTCTACCACACATCCTGTACGCATGGTGTTCATATGCCGGGGAGTCTCTTTGGCAGGGTCATACTGGTTCAGACTCGATGAAGCCGAGAATGTTTGTTGAGTCGAGGAGCTACCAAAATTACTTGATGGAGTAGGTGAAGGAGCTTTGTCACGTTCCCATAGCAGCTGGGTAAGAACATTTTTCATCCAACAGTAGTGGGAAAGCCTTTGCCTTAGGCGTTGCATTGTGCGATAATGAGCAACGACCTCCACTTCCTAGTCATCCACCGTGCTGCAAACACTGTGGGGGATATAGGCTCCATACCTTGCTGAGATGGAGCATCGAAGTGATTCTTTGTGATCCCCTAGAGTTGCTTCCCTTGCGAGGCATTGCATGGAGTCTTAGCGCCATAGTCGGTGAGTGGTCTCCCGCTTAATTTTCCTGTCTCTTTGTATGGCATGAGAGCTGGAATTCTAGAATGAAATGCAGCGATCGAAGAGGATGCATCATGTAATATGTATACCAATCCAAGTTTGTGTAAGGCCATCGTGCGATGTGGCCAGGTAGCTAATCTGAGCGTTGGCAGACATTAACTTCTTATGTTGCATGGAGTGATCCATTAGAGCCAAAACATGTGCGAGGTGATTGATCATATAGGATATAGTGTTTTCCAAGTTGGATCACCTTCGTCGAGAGGAAGCCTGTGTAAATAGCCAAGAGGCGGTGACACCTACCATGGGTGGATTTCAATATGGAGGACCGCCTCCCGCCACGTTCCTCCTCAAAACATCTGCACCCAAGGAATTTTTTCCCCATATTATACTCTACTATAAGTATTATTTTTTTTTATAAGTGCCTAATTATTACACAAATATCTAGTTTTTAATTAATATCTCCAATTTTATAAATTTTTCAAATAAGTATACATTAATAAATCTATACTTTGTTTATTGTGTCTATATCGACTATAGTACATATGAATCTAATTTACAATTATATTCAAAAAAATTCTTACATACAAAATAATTATTTACAAACCTAAAGAAAACACCCCCCGAAAAAAACATTAACATCCCTATCCTTCGCACCATTTCTCAAAAGACCTATAAAAAACATAGATACTGAAAGTCCATACATTAATTTCTTTTTAGTTGAAAGCAATATATGAATAATGTTTATATATTAATGCGTACAATTCAATTACAAGATCGTGTTACTATTTTTCAATATCAAACTTTATTATTTTTTAATTCAATAAAAAAAACATTTTACCTATTAAACATCGATTAAGAAAATTCTAATTTTAATATATATATAAATTAATTTTGCTTATTGGGTGTAGCTCGGGTGCTTGAGAGATTTCGTTGTTACACTCCCCACCCCGGTTCGAATCTCACCATGAACATTTGCTCCTTGGGAGCCCTTGTATGTAATGAAATATTAGGCTAGTGAACTGATTATCGTGATTAATGATACCCAAGTTCATCTATATTTGCCTAGCGAGTATAAGATATTTTCCCAAGTGGATGTAGCCATGATGTAAAATTGGACTTCCATGGTGAACCACTTTTAATATATATATAATTTTATGTACTTTATTTTGATCTTAAAATCTTATGCAATATTTGTGTGTGTGTGTGTTTTTAGGTATTGTGTTGTTAAAATAATCTTAAAAATTATAAATTAAATTGAATATTATAGAAGATAACAATTAATTTTAAACACTAAAATTCATATAGGTGGTGGTGGTGGTGGTGGTGGAGGAAGAACCATCTTAAAAATTAAAAATTAAATTGAATATTATAAAAGATAATAATTAATGTTAAACACTAAAATTTATATATATGTACAATTTGATGATGATGATGATGATGATGATGATTGTTATTGTCTACTGAAACCAAATTTGGTCTATTGAACCTTAAGAAATTACTTTGCTTGTTGTAACAAATTAATCCAATGCTAAAAAATATTAGAAAGAAGTGTATCGAGGTCACCATAGTTTTGACAACTCATAATATTTGAGAGGTTGTACACAAGGGACTCTAAGAGAAAGTGAATTTCATCCTCAACTCTCTTGGCCTCAAAAAGATGGAAAATCTGATCCTCCCACGATGTTTTAGGAATTGTTGAGTGCCCTATTTCACAGCAAATCTCATGAGAGTTCATTCTTATTTTGGATATGTTTGTCTTTTTCTTCAAGATGGTTAGAATAGAGAGATACTTTTGTTCTTTTATATTAGGGTTAATAACCTCCTTGTAGTATCTTAGTTTCCTTTTGTCTTGTAAAACCTTTTCACCCCATATTTTCTCTTTAAACTTAAATGTAACTGTATTTTTAATGTTATTCATATTTTACATTGTTGTATTTTTGTCTATCGACCAATCATTCAACCAAGATATGTTATATTTATGCCAACCTTTCTTGAGCCATAGGTGGTCCTAATTGGATTTTGAAACAATTTTAGGAAGTCTCTGGTATTCAATACCATTTATCTTGTACTTGTACATCAAGTATCTTGTCAAAGAGATGCTCTCTATGGGGGGAAGGCTTGATTGTATAAGAAGAACACGATAAGATATATCGCTTTTAATTATGAGGTTATAAATTATAACTTACGCTTCTAGATTTTTTTGATCTTTCTCCGTGATTCTTTAGAGATACTGCACCCCAAAATTCATAGCCATACAAGATAATAGAGTTGGCGAGAGTTTCAGAGAGGAACTTATTTTTATCCCACATCATAAGGTGGGTTGATTTATAGTTTTAATCAATGTGAAAGTAGTATTTCCACCTTCCATTAACTCTTTTCTCAATGATATAGTTCTAGTTGAACTTGTGATGAATATTAATTCAGAGATATTTATAGGAAGAAACTTCTTGCCGCTTGTTATTGTCACAAACAAATTTATCATATTGTTATTTTCATAAAGGATGTTATCATAAGTGACCTTCTTGTGACTTGATAATCAGTACTTTTGTTTTGTTAGTGTTAATAGTCATGCCCATGTTAGAGTGTAGAAATACTTCAGAGTTTTCAATTTCTTATCAAGTTTAGAGGGACATCTTTCCATAAGAATAATATCATTAACATAAAGAAGGAGAAGGATGACAACTCTCAACTTGAGAGGAACCTTTAACTCTTCCAACCTCTTCTAGGAAATGTATTAAAGTTTTCCTAAAGTCCACAAATATGCAAAAGAGGTTGGATTTATTACTATGACACTCCTCTACAGTAATCCTGAGTGTAATAAGATGGTATGTGGTTGAATTCTGTCTTATGAATACTACCTAATCTTTAGCCCGCCTTTCCTCATTTTCAAGCCACATGCTAACATTTTTTCCATAATAATACCATAGAGATTTACTAAGAGAGGGATGATCGTAATGGTCCGATAATTAGAGGGGTTATTTTATCACCATTTTTAGAAATAGGAATAATGAGGATCAAATTACAAGGGTGATAGAAACCTTTCTTAACCACAAGATTAAAGAGATTATGGATGTGAGGGATGAGGATAATCCTTCCAATTTTTAAAATTTCTACTTGATAACCTGCAATGTCCTTAGCTTTCCATTTTCAAGGTGCATAACATCAAAATCTTTGTCATCCGGTGAGAAAAAATATTCTTTTTTAAGGAGGGTTGGAATGTTATCTTTGACCTCAAGAGATTTGTAAAGGTTTTTAATATAGAAGCTCCATTTGTTTAGAGCAATTTTATTATTCTCTTTGGTTTTGTTGGTTAGAATTTTCCTCCAAAGTTTTTTAGAAGAAACTTTAGAAAAGTGTAAGAGGTTTTATTGTCTTTTATCTTTGTAGTGCCTCTTTTTCATTTTAACAAGGGATTCTATCTCTTTATTTTGTCAACTTTTTAGGACCCTTTTATAGCTTCCTTTATTTCACTTCTTGCGATTTTACACTCTTTATCAAATCAGAGGTTAGTTCTTATCTTTTTCATTTTACCCAATACTTCAAAGGAGAACTTATTAATGGAAGTTGAGAGGTCCAATCTTGAAAGAGTGAGCAAGTCATTTTTAAGTTAGAAAAATATCACTTTTGTTTTTATTAAAGATTATATGCTTATGGTAATGAGAATTATTGTCTATGGGATCACTATGAAAATTTCCAAATTAAGGATTACAATTATTGTTTTACGATCAAAGTATGCCTCATGCTCATTTAGAATCTCTAAATTTATTATCTTGTCATATAAAGGGACATCAAATATGACATAATCTATGACACTACTTCCAAGCCCATGGATACAAGTCATCTAGTTATAATTCGGCCACTTCGATTGGATTGATCATTATAATATCATGAGCACTACAGAGCTTGTCTAGCTCAGAACCGAACAAATTATCTGTTATATCTACATAACTTCTCTTGTACATCTTATCTATATTTGGTCTTCATCTAAAAAAATAGGATTAGGGTTGGAATAATTTCTTAGGAGAATATTTTGAATACTTGAAGTTTGGAAATTAAAGTCTCCCATTAGGAGGATATTGCCTTTATTCTTTAAACTAGAAATATCATTTTCCAATCCATTGCAAGGACAATTTTTAAATCTAAGTTACTTTTCTTATAAAAGTTAGAGTTAATGGGAGCAAAATAATAGAATGCTATGAAGTTTTTTTATCATTAGTATCTATAATATCTATCCATATATATTGGTTGTAGGGTTGTTTCTTATGAATCCTAACATGGGGGGTGATGTTATTCTTAATGTAGAAATATATACCACCAATTCCTCTATGACAAGAGATTTTATTCCAGATTGACCAAAGGAAAAATCCTTCCATGGCAGGGGCTTTAGATTCTTCATGTTCCTAGGTTTTAACAAGAAATATAATATCAATATCATTCAGAATATAACTTAACTCGGGGCATTTTTTCCATGGGAACCCTCGGTAATTCTAAGATAGGATGTGAATAATGTCTAGTTACTATTTATTTATTATTATCTTTGTGGTTTTTGTCTTGAATAACAAATTTTCTATTTCTAATTAATGCCCATTTTCCTTCCTTCCTATCATCTTTGACCTTTTGAACCTCCTTTCTTAATCCAAATTGGTCTTTTGAAATAAGATATTTATTTATACTCAATATTTTACTAAGTATTCCAAATCTATTGTCAATAGAGATAACTTTGACCTGGATCAACCTTTCTTTATTGTCAATATATTTCCCTAGACTCTTTGCTTCTATGAGCCATGATGTTTCAAGTTGTAGCCTATTATGTAGTTCTATCATAGCTACAACTAGTGTATCCTCTTATGTATCTTCTTTTAAACCAAAAATTACTAGGTTCAAGGCTTGTGTTTTATGTTCATGGTCTAATTATAAAATCTTATTCATTTCCTCTTTAATGGGTTTGACATCCACCTTACGTTCTAAATTATTTATGATCAATTTTTTTTACTTTATCTTCTAGATCTTTAATCATGACCTTCATCTTAAGATTTTCTAGAGTATCAACATCTTATGGCTGGCTTGAATTTTTTGTTTCTTGATTTTGTTTGTCCATTCCCTATAGTCTAGTCTCGATTTTCTCTACATTATTATCCAAACAATTCTAGCTTGTTGTCTTCAAAGGATGAAAATTTAGGAGACTCTAAGTTGGGAACTATATGTTGATACATTTTTTGCGGATACTAGTATTAATTACAAGGTTGGAGCTATGACCTCTCACCATAAATATGTTGAAGAGTTAAAAGATTTTTTTATGGTTGAATCTCCAAATTGCATTGAATATCTACACCCATTGATGACACTATGTTGAATACTCCTTGTGTGCATTCCACCGTTTTGAAGAGCTACCTCACATAATATTGTTGCGTTCCACCTTGTTGTATAAACTATTACTACAACTAAAATCTATGGAGAATATTCCCTCCTTCTCTTTACTGTGCGTGAAGACTGCAACATCTACATTTGAGATGCATGAAGACGAGTTAAGTTGGCTCATTCACTATTTGCTACGTTTTGTTTTTAATCATTTCCTAAAAATATTTCTTCTTGGAATTATTTTTTAGTGCTCAAAAGAGTGAGAATGCTGGTGTCATTATAATCAAGACATGCAAATTGTATTTTGCAAGATAGTTCTACATAGTATTACTTATCAAATATTGTACTATGCTATATTATCATATTGTAAAACTAAGGTAGTAGAGACCTACATCTTTTCTTCTTATCCCCAAAAAATATTTATTTGAGGTGATAGTTGCAGAAGATGTATTCATTGGCATCTATAGTTGGAGTAGTTCCCACTCAAAAGGGCCTTTGCTTTTCTCAAAAAGAAAAGAACCAATCGAAAATCTCTTCCAAGGGAGAGAACAACATAAGAGGATGAGGAAGAAGAAATTTCAAAGGAAGGGAAGGCAGATATAACTCAAACAAAAGACCATATTTGCAGTGTAAGAGTTGTGAGACAAATGGACATGAAGCAGATCAATGTTGGCCCCTTAGGAGTCCATGAAAGAAAGACATAACCGGAATAAATAAGACAAAAGTAAGAGCCAAGAGGCTGGTAAAGATCCATAATCTTCTCATTGTATTGTTGCAAATTGTAATATTGGAATAAATGAAATCACATATTTTTCATCTTACAAATATGTTTGGCTCCTTGATATTGGTACAATATACCTGTTGAGTCCTGGAAATTCGTAGGAAACAATAGAAAGGGATTCTCCCCAGTCCATGTTCCCAACTAGCCCGTGACTGTTTGGTGTAGGGAATCCATCCGGTTTGCGGTCCGACTACCATAGGTCAAGTAACAAAAATAAAAAGTTTTACCAGTTGTGGCCCAGTCCACCGTGTATATTTTTTTGTTTTTTAGTTTTAAGTATCACATGCACGTGCCTATCTAACATTCAGATTGATTAAGAATGCAAGGAGTGGTCACGATGTGATGCACAGGTTCTTACCTCTCGTCTTAGACTCTCTTGCCTCTAAATCACACACAACAAGAAATTAAAACTAACTACCTAACCTATCCCTAGGGAGCAAGATTATCATTAATTAATGAGTAATGTATTTTGTGCACGCATTATAAAAAATCACAGATAACTGATATTTCTTTCAAAACAAATCAACATTTAAAGATATTTGAACAATCAAATAGCCAATTGTTTATGAACAACATTCATTACTCATAGTGGAAATTTTCATAAAATAAACTAGAGATCACTCATACAAGAACATAGGTTCAAAGAGTTAGAAAGATCTCACAGTTAATGGACAAAAAATTGAAAACAAAATAGTTCCTCTTCAACAAATCCATAGCACAACATTTGAACATTCCACCAAGATTTCTCTAATAGGAAAACTATAATTATCTATTGCAAAAGGAAATAGTTCCTCTTACAATATGTCTTCACAAATCTAATTGGGAAAAAGTCCCTCTCTTATCTAAATCTTCTATATTCATACAAAAAGAACAAAACTATTGGGCTTCCCACGAATGACTCTTGGGCTTCCCCAACTCTTCACCTCCCACACTTTTCTTTCATTAAGTGCTTATAGAATTTACAATATATTAATAAAAACAAATAAAGTGCTTATGAGGAGGGTCCCGCTTGACTATTCAAAAAATTCTTCCATACTGAAGCCTCTGAGTCAATGCTTTCGACCTCAGAAGGTTCTAAGAAACGAATATTTATTTCAAATTTAGTAGCCTAATTTTTTATTAATTCTATTCTGGCTATGCTTGGGTGAAGTTGGTCTTCTATCAACTGCACATTAATCATGGAATGAGCTACTTCATTCCTCAGGGTCTACTCGTCCAAGGATTTGATGTGCTGGATCCTTTGTCCATCCTCCTGATATATTCTTTGCAACATCTCCAAAAATAGTTTGTGCTTTGGAAAGGTGTTCATTCTCTGTTCAGCCTCAACCTGGCAACGATTATAAGTAATAAAAAGCCTCCTGAAGAACTCTACATAAGCCCCCTTTGTCTTCTTGATAACCTTTCTGAATTCTTTGGCTGTGTTTATGGTAAACTCCAGTAGATCATAGTCTTGCCTTAGGCTTTGTTGATCTTTTGATGGTAGATCTACAAGGGTTTCCTCATTTTCTTCTAATCTTGCCATTATTCCTATCAAGACTTCTAAGATGTCCTGCAATCTATCTACAAAATATGAAGAGGTTTCCAAAATCTCTTCCAGCCGATTGTTTACCTGCAAGATCTTGCACCTCTCTTCCTCTATGTCTACTTGCAGCTGGTGCATCTTGCTCCTTTGTGCTAGAACATGCTCCTTGAAAGGTTGAAGGTTGACTTGTTTTTCCTTGGCCTCTTCTAGAGTTGTTGTTAATGAGGAAACCTTTTCTTTAAGTTCTGTAGTCTGCCCCTGAGATTTCCTCTCAGTTTCCTCCATGGTAGCTTTCTGTAGCTCCAACTCCCCTATATTTCCTAGCAGCTGCTCCTTTTTTGTCCTTAACCCTTGACATTCCTACTACAATTTCTCCATACTTCCTTGGGCAGCCTCCAGAGATCTCTTCTCGACTTGGAGGAACTGGAGCTCATCTTTTGAAGACTTTATTTCATGTTGTATGTCTTCAAAATTTCTTTTCAAGCTACTACTTTCCTCTCTCTCTCTTCTTAGGGTGTCCTTTATCTGGGAAATAGACTTCTTTAACTATTCAAGATCAGTCAATATCCGATCTACATTGTCCTCAGAAACATGGATCAATGTAGCCCCATCTCTGATGGTGAATCTGGGGTCCTTGTCTGTCCCATAAAATACGGTTGTATCATTTATCATTTTACCCGACTACCCCCCAGTCTCGACCTTTCTCTCGGTCCTATTCACTATTCTTTACCTTTCTCTATCATAAAAAATAGTGTTGAAATCTGGTACCTCCTCCCCTTTCTTCTGCTCAAAAGGGACTAGCCTAAGGATAGGGACCATAGCCTGTCCTGTTGTGCTGCCAGCAGCTACCTCAGGATCTTGAATATTAGGATGACCCAAGTCCTAAGCTTGAATGTCTATAGGATCGGAAGCTAATTGCTCTGTCAGTGCCCCTGTCAGTTTTATCGTTTTTGCTTCCTGCTTCTTCAGTTCCTCATCCATCTTTCTTTTCTTTTCTTCTTCTTCACTCTGGGCAACTTCTTCTGCCTTTCTAGCTGCTTCTTGTTCAGCTCTTCTGTTTTCTTCCTCCTCACCTTTGAGCTAGCTTTTGGCTTCCTGTGCCAGTCTCCTAGCATCTTCATCTCTTTTTCTAGCCTCTTCCTTCTCTGCCTTCTCTTGCTCATCATGTCCTTTCCCGCCTTTAGGGGTAATTTTCTTTTTAAATCTTCTTCTCAAAATATTTATGTTTTCTTCACTGTGGAAAATGGATTCATCTTTATCCCAGTAGCTTGTGTATTAAAAATGTACATTTTCCTCCCTGCAGTACTCTACTACTTTATTCCGGGAATCGTTCCTGTGGAAATTTATTTCCCCAAAATGGAATTTCCCCAATTCCTCCACAAATTCATCAGCTTTCTTCACTCTTGTGAACTTATAGCTTCCCAACCTAAATGGTAAGGGAGGATAAGCATCTTTCTTATGTTCGAATAAAAATCTCCCTATACCATCTAAGAAGACCTGTCTAACTACCTCCTTGTGCACTACACAGTCAGTGGCATATTTTGGCAGTAGTGAGGGTGCTTTGGAGCATCCATACATTTTGAAATACAATCCATCCTCAGTTAAGTAGTAGTCTGCATATTCCTCAATCACCTGCAATGCTTCTTCCGACATGCAGTTGCACTCTTTCAAGAAAATCAATGTATATAATGGCATGATGAAGTGCTCACACACTTCTTTGTAGTGACTATGGTATTTGTGTGCCCACAGTGGCTTGTAAGCTGAGTATACTGGTATTCTCTCCTGGTCCCAAATACACCTCAGGTCTGGGAAGGGTTGGTTGCATAGTATGCAATCAATCAGTATGGAGCTCATGTAGAACTCTAATTTCTTCTGGGACACCCCTCATAATGCTGAAGCAATGCATGATGAGAGGCTATTGGACACAATGTTTTCCCAGTTGAACACTGTGCCCTGTGTTGCAACATAGAAGATGATAGGCACCCACTCCAACTTGAAGCTTTTACCATGGGCCCTCCTGAAAATTCTGTTCAGCATCAGGGAAATGAACCTGTAAGGGGTTCTTAGAGTGGCAGTCTCATATTCCCCGGACGGCCTAGTCCCAAAGTTCTTGCCAGGAACCAGCATTCTCTTTAGTGTCTCAACTAGGTCCAGTTTAATTGCCTTTAACCAGTCTTCAGTCAAGTATACTTGTGCTTCTGGTAAGTGGTAGGCCAGTGCTACATACCGAGGACTATAAGTAGCATAACCCTGTTTTTCAACTTTTTCCAAAATCATGGTGGTGTTGGCAGTCAGCAACAACCCCTTCATTTTACATTAAGATGAAGGGGGATCAGCTCTCTTTTATGATTTACATTTAAAAATGATAAAAGAGTGCCTTCAGAATCTTCGATTCTAAAGGTACTCTCAATTGTAGAAGAGTCAAATGACAACATTTTCATAATTTTGATAATTAGCAGCTGTCAGTTTCATAGATTTTTATATAATCAATTCTATCATTAATTAATCTATCTGATTATATATATCGATTTAAATTTAAAGAGATAGTATGCTAATTAAGGTTCAATGAAAGCACATTTTGAATTTGTTTGAAGTTGGTTATTGATAAGACATTTTAAGTACTTAAAATCCTAGAACTAGAGGTGAATTATTAAATTAAAATTCTTATTAAACCTAAAGGTTCACATTCCATATGCAACTTAATATCTTATCATTATTTTGTAAAAATTGTATATATATAGCTAGTGGAAAAAGCAAATAAATGAGTATCATTTGGAAATCTTCATATGTCATAGTTTTATGGCTTTCTATCCTATCAAATTCGATTTGGAATATTAATGGATGGGATTTTGTAAAGTTTTAAAAATATATTTCAAAATGAAACTTTATGTATATACATGGCCCAAATATTAATTCGGATCATTAGTTAGTTGTAGTGCAAAACATTAGGGTTTATTGTTTTGACACTATATCACCATGAACGCAACCACCTTTCACGTATAATCTGGAGGAGATCATCAATTGACCGTTTTATGAGGATACATGACCCATATGTCAAATAAATAACACCTGTTACTTGGATCGCTACGTTGGCATGAAGATTTGGCTAACACCTTGCGATTAATTGACAGCTGTAAATCTATTAATGAATTGTATCAGCAGGATTTAATGTTGTAAATGACTGATAACCATTCTATTTCGTAACACTGTACAAGCTCATCATGCCAAACTGTTTGTAATCAATGTATTGATCCACGATCCATCAATCAAATGATCCCTGATATGTAGAATTGGTTAGTATTTACAGTTAGTCATGGTTAGTCATCCATTTATCAGAAAAGAGCAGGTTGTAGAGTTCATCATCTCTAAATTCAGTTAAAATGGCCAAACTTGGAGCCTTCGTCTCTGTCAGGCATGAAGCATGTGAGGATTTGACAATTCACATCATTTCCTTTACCTGGGTGCCTATCCCTTCCCTCTTCACGACTCCATTCATTCCATTTTGTAATCAGGATAGTGGGGAGAAATCCATGGCTCCGCTTAGTCGTTTTGAAATCTCAGGGTCAGAGCTTATTGAAGCTGATGAGAAGGTTTCCCTGCTATTTGAGAAGATTAGATGGGGGAATTTCTTCAGAAGCTTTAGTCGCCATAACGCAGAGGTGACCAAACTATTTTCTTTGAGTTTGAAAGAAAATGTAGCACAGATTGGGGGTTTCAAGTTCATCGTTGATGAAGACAAAATTGCAGAGGCAATGAGGCTCCCATAGACTGGGGAGCGGTGGCTTAAAGGTGGGAAAGTAAACAAGAAGAGGTGCCAATCCTTGCTGTTTCCTTTGCCAGCTAGTGCAAAACTAAATATTGGGGTTTCAGTCAGGTTTCTGAAGCTGGAATGGCAAGCATTCTATGAGATTTTGGTCAGGTACGCATCATGCAATGGATGATTTTCTCACCTACATTATTATCACCTAAGACTCCTATTAGCATTAAAAGGATGTAAACTTAATCTACCATTTTATCTTTGGCAAAGTCTGAAAAAAATGTCGCATTCAGTTCAAAGTTTCGATAATCCTGATAGAAATCTATTTCATCATGGTTTAGTCAAAATTATAATACAACATCAGGTGTCTTTTAATGGCAAATCATGGGATGAATTTTTAATTGAATGTCAATTTGGGCCGACTCAATTCTGGCCAACCCCTTCCCCAAAGACCCGTAGGAAATCAAAGGCAACTGTAAAACCCGAAGTTAGTAATGTTCATGAGGATGAATCAAAGGATGATGAGCTTCAGGAAGCCAATCCACCCATAAATACTGGTATCAGTGATGATGGGGTCAGGAACGTTGCTCCCTATTACTCTGAAGCAACCTTGAACCAATCTCCATCTAGAAAACACTGTAGCTCACCTGCAAAGACAGGGACAAGTTAACCAAAGAGGAAAATGCTAACACCGTTGATTATAAAAAACCCTCTAAGCTGAATACTCCTCGTAAACATGGCGATGAGTCTATGCATAAATTAGAACATCTAGCGCAGGTATACTGTGATAGACGGGGGTTCGAATCAAAAAATATTGTGTTTGTTCGTACGAGGAGGGTTACTAGAAGCATGAACCATACACCTACAGCTTGTGTTCCTATAACTACTCAACAGAATACTGAGCCAGCAATTATTCAACTTGAGGACGACGTTCCATCATCGGTTCTTGAAACTACTTGTATGGATGATCCTACTCTTATAAAGAATAATAGTGCAAAATCGACCCAATACATTACAGATTCAAGTAAGGCAGAAGTTGCTCCATCGTGTATGGACGCCTATGGTTCAGGCCCTGAGCCATCTTTGGTGAGCTTTCCATCACCTGTTCAAGACGTAGATAAACCTGATTCTTCTCAGGAAACAGATTCGTGCCATGACAGGGAGGAGGAAACTCTCCAACAAGTCCTGGACAGGGTATACGAGACTAAGATTATAGAATTGAAAGATGAACTTAAACAGTGTCGATCTAATGCATCTTTGATAGAGGTGGAAAATAAGACGTTCAGGGAGGAGTTGTTGAACTAGATTAACATGTGGAAAGAAATGAATATAAAAAAGAACCAATATAAAAAGGTGAAAAAATCAATGATAGGTACAAATCAACATCTGCTTGAACAAGTAGAAAAACAAAAGTTAGTGATTATCAAGCTTAAAGCCAGAAGAGTAGTCGATATTCAAAATAGAATCTAATGATTATTTCCATTTTCAAGTACATGGGTTGTTTCTCTGTCAAACAGGTAACAAATTTTTTTGTTGTGCATGCCTGTAAAATCGTAGATTTTACAGGAAACATATGAATTATAGTTTATTTTGTTATTCCTGTTTTAATTGTTTTTAATAAGATGCTTTTGTTTGTTTAAAACAGGTGGGCATGTCATCGCTATCCTTTACAGTTTCAGGACATTTCTAATATTATGGATTTTAGTTGGAAGACGTGGATGATTATTGAAGACTGGAATTTTGACACAGCCACGAATTTGTCAGTTCCTTTAAAAAAACAAATGTTTCAGGCTAGTTCTTTTTATTGTTATCTTTTAGTGACAAGTGTCTAATGAAAACAAATTCGATACTCTTTGATAATGATAAGACTCCTATAGTATTGCATATGGCATTTATGGGAAAACTAAATCGAAATACTAGTAGTGTTATATAAGCTAGTAATTTTTATGAGAGAAGGAATGGCGTGATGGAAGATAAAACTTTAGGATAGATTTTTACTGAATTTTAGTTCTCCCTAAGAGAAAATTCAGTTGGTAGTAGGACCATAACCTGCGAGGTTTTGCTATTCCAAACACACCGGAGGCTGCTTTAAGCTGATTGTGTGTGCATTATCTCCTTGTTGGCCTAGGTCAGAAAATCGGGCCAACAAATGGCGCTAGAAGGAGGGCCTGTTAATGATTAATGGCAGGGAAAACTAATGAGAAATTTTCAACTAGCCAACATCCTCCGGAAACCAGCAGATCACACTTTATAAACATTGTTAGGAGAATCCTTGAACATGATCATATCACATATCCATTTACTCCTAAACAAAGCACTCAAACTTTGGAAGAATCACAGCATATTCTTACAAGAGCATATGCCAATCAACTTGGTGTGTCTCCGATAGATTATGGTCTTCCTAGGAAACAACGACGCAATCCATAATTAAACATAGTTACTCAGGATTTGCAAGAAGCTGATAGCACTCCATGTTATCAAATTAGAAGTCATCAGAGACAAACTACTCAAACAAACATTGCTAGAAGACTTACTGCAGAAGGTGATTTTTATCAGCCACCTTCTCCTCCTGAATCACCACCTGATAGTCCAAGATCATCCAATTCAAGAATTTCCTCAAGTTCTGAAAGAAGTACTATGGTAGAAAACATACCTGGAGGGGGAGGAGGCAATCCTCCACCTAATCCACCTAATCCACAACTCCCTTGGCTAAGAACAGCTGCTGTGGATGTCTCTGGTGTACAACATCCTTTGCCTAAACACTCAGATAAACTCCTCCCTAAGTTTAACCTAGATGACAAAGAACCTGCGGAAGTGTATGTAGAGAAATTCATGTTAGCCGTTCAAACCATGAATGTTCAACATGAAGATGTAGTTTTTCAATTGTTTCCTTTAAATTTCAAAGGAAGTGCCTCTACTTGGTATTTTTCGTTAGTACAGGGATCAATCACAAACTGGGGTGAATTTAATAAATATTTTTTAGAGAAATTTGGGGAAGAAAAAACACCTGCTCTTTTATCCCTAGAATTATCTCGGATTAAAATGGAGACTAAAGAAAGAATCAAAGATTTTAATCAAAGGTTTTTGACATTAAAAAACAAAATTCCAATTGCTTCTCAACCACCTGAGGATATAATTATTGAAAATTATACTTCAGCTTTACCAAAATATTATGGGATGTTCGTTAAGAGAGTTGGGAAAACAACATTAGTAGAAACTTTTGAGGAAGCCATTAAAGTCGAGAAGGATTCTATGTCCTATGAACTAGATAGAAGTGGGAAATTGGATACTTTCCCTCGTAGGAAGATTGAAAAACTTAATTCAGAAAAAGATAAAGCATTTGACGTAGAACAGTTACAAAATTCTATTCGGGATTTAACTAATAAAGTTGTAGGATTAAATAAATCCAATGCTGAAGCTTCCTCTTCTAGGGGATATTTCAGAAATTAGTTTAGACAAAATCCGGATACAAATAATAGAACAAATACACCACCTAACATAGCAACAAATGAAGAAATTTTTAATACAATTCGAGCTGTTTTATCTTTATCTGAAACTCCTTCTAATCAGGAGATAATTGAAAACGAAGAAGAAGAGGAATCAAAAAATGATGAAGAATCATAGGAACCTCAACAAGTTAACAGTCATTTCTGGGACAGTCTTGTAAAAGAATATGAGAGTAAAATTCCTCCGACAGGACAACATGCCTATAATACTCGTAGTAGAACATTCGCAAATACTCCTGGAGCCTTGTCAAATTCTACTACAAATAATGACAACAATAATGCACAGCCTAATAAAGAAGCTCAATCTAGTAAACAGGCTCAATCAACCAAAATTACCCAACCCATTCAAAATGCTCCAAAATTAGATTTACAATATGATATAATTGAAGATTTAAAGAATACACGTGCAAACATCAGTATGTACGACCTTCTTCAAATCTAACCAATTCCTAATAGTCATGTTATAAATCCTGCCATGAGTTCAATTATTCCTAATGCAAAACAAAATGTTGCTGCAAACAGTTCTAATAATGATTCAATAACAACTGTAAAAGGAAAAGCAACGGCTGACAAAGCCTCAGTTATAGGTAAGAACTCTAAATCAACCACACCTCCATTCTTACTTACCTTTGATATTTTCAACATGTATGTTCATAATTGCATGGTAGACTCCGGAGCATCCTCCAATGTGATGCCTTTATCAGTATGCAAGAAGTTGAATGGGAAATAAATTCCATCAAATTCACAAATAACTCAATTAGATAGGACAAATGTGAAGGTTGTAGGGGAAATGAAATATGTCTTAGTCAGGATTGCTTGTAACCCTTCAGTTTATCAAATTATAGATATTGTTGTTGCAGATATTCCCGATGCATATGGGTTATTTTTAAGTAGGGATTGGTCTCAACAATTGAATGGATTCTTCGCCACATACTTGTCAACATTATGGTTACCTAAGAACGGAAAGTCAAATCAAATAAAGATAAATAGAGAAAGATATATGAAACATACGGTCACTGAACTACACGATCCTAGTGAACCTGTTTTATTTTCAGATTGCATTATGGGGAATTACATGTATGAATTGGGATTTGGTAATTTTAAAGCTGAAAATTATGCCTTTTCTGAAAATAAACAACAATCAGAAATTAGAAATGTGACATCTATTTCTCCTAACTCTTCATTCAAGGAAGCTATCAATGATGTAGATAATCTTAATATTGTAAATATTATAGAAAGCAAAGTAGTTGTTGATAGTTCTATTTGGACTTTATATTTTGATGGGGCGAAATCTAAAGAAGGAGCCGGAGCTGGTTGCCTATTGATGGACCCTTAGGCAAATAAAACATGTATAGCTTGTAGAATGGAATTTAATTGTACAAATAATACTGTGGAATATGAAGCTTTAATACAGGGTTTGAAAAAAGCAATTGATTTGGATATCAAAGAGTTAATTGCATACCGTGATTCTGAAATCATCGTTAGATGGGTCCGTAACTCCATTCATTTCCTATCTGAACATTTACAAAGTTATCAACGAGAGGTATGGAACCTTATTTCGCATTTTGATGCATTTAACATAATTTATGTTCCTAGAAGTCAAAATCAAGAAGTAGATTTATTAGCAAATGTAGCATCAAAGTTAATTCCGTCAGAAAATCTTACACCAGATTTCTTTTCAGTTGAATTGATTTTTAGGCCTTCCATACCTGATAATATTTTTAACTGGCGTGTATTTGATAATGATGTGTAGGTGCTAAATTTTTTGATGAATGAGGATACCTTTAAATATTCAGCCATAGATGAAGTCACTCATGGTGAAAATTTGTGGGATTTTTCGGTAATAAATGATTTTTGTTTAGTTGAAAAAGCTTTTGAAAAGGTAAAACCAGTCCCTAATTCAGTACTAAGATTAGAAAAGTTCTTTGATCTGTCCCTAATTGTAAAACTAATATCTCTCAAATGAGGTATGAAACCATAAATTTAGGAACAAAACTAAATCCCCAAACAATAAATCTAGGAGTAGATTGCAACCCTACAGAAAAAACAACATTTATAAAATTGTTTAAGGAGTTTAAGGATGTCTTTGCTTGGACATATGATGACCTGAAAACCTTCAACACAAAAGTCATGCAACATATAATTCCAATTAAATAGGAGTCAAAACCTTTTCAACAAAAGCTAAGGAAATATCACCCATCACTAGAACCAACAATTAAGAAGGAACTAAATAAATTGTTAGCTGCCAAGATTATTTTTCCCATCAGGCATACTCAGTGGGTAGCCAACTTAGTTCCAGTTAGGAAGAAAAATGGTGATATTAGGTTATGTGTAGATTTCAGAGATTTGAATAAGTCTTCTGAAAAGGATAATTAACCAGTTCCTCCCATGGAACAAATTCTTCAAAAGGTGTCTAGGGCTGAGATACTGTCACTCATTGATGGTTTCTCAGGATAAAAACAAATATTAGTTTCCCCAGATGACCAATTGAAAATAGCTTTTAGAACTCCATGGGGAACATATGCTTATCGCAAGATGCCCTTCGGGTTAATCAATGCTAGAGAAACCTTTCAAAGAGCAATGGATATTGCTTTTAGAGGCTTAATTAACCATTCAATCGTTGTCTATTTGGATGACATTACTGTATATTCTAAACATCGACCTGATCATCTTAATCATCTTAGAAAGGTATTTGAACGATGTAGAAAATTTGGAATATCCTTAAATCCTAAAAAAACAATATTTGATGTTTCAGAAGGTATTCTATTAGGATGTGTGGTTTCAAAACATGGAATCATGATTGATCCTGAAAGAACCCAATCCATTTCAAAGATAACTTATCCTTCTAGCAAGAAACCAATGGAATCATTTCTCGGTAAAATAAATTTTGTTAGGAGATTCATTCCCAGTTTCTCCGAAATCATTCATCCTTTGCAGAAAATGATTAAGAAAGACGCTATTTTTAATTGGGGACAAACTGAAAAAGAGTCATTTCAAAAAATTTTAGAAGCCATCTCAGAAGCTCCTAGCCTTCTAAGTCCATATTTTAACAAAGATTTCTTATTGTATACTTTTGCTTCTGATATTTCATATGCAACAGTTTTAACCCAATTAAATCAACAAAATAACGAAGTACCAATCTCCTTTATGAGTTCGAATTTCAAAGGTGCTAAACTTAACTACCATGAAGTTGATAAGCAATTGTTTGCTATTTTTAAAGCTGTTAAACATTTTCATCCGTATTTATTGAAATCTAAAATGAAAATAATAGTCCCTTATTCCTCAGTCAGAAACTTGTTAGTGCAAAAGGATTTAGGTGAGAAAAGAGCACCTTGGATGACAGCCCTTCAAGAGTATGACTTAGAAATTAAACCCTCAACGATAGTCAAAGGTCAAGGATTATGTAAATTAGCTGCTGAAGCTGCTCATCTACCTAATGATAAAACAGAAACTGTCATTGATGAAGTTTTGTTTACCAAAGAAATCTATTTTTATCCTCCACCACAAGATTCCTGGTATACAGACATAAGGATACTTTTAGAAACAGGAACTGCTCCTGATTACCTAGAACCAAAGAAGAAAAGAGCACTCAGATTGAAATCCTCTGCTTATTTATTAATTGATTTTTCAGAGAAATTCAGACGGATTATTGCTTCGATGTCTAGACAAAGATGAAACAGAAGTAATTCTGAAGGAGTTACATTCTGGACCAGTAGGAGGTCATTTTGGTGGAGAGACTACTACACATAAAATTATTAGGGCTGGCTATTATTGGCCTACCTTGTTTTGAGATTCCTATGCTTATGTAGGAAAATGCCATGAATGTCAACTTGCTGCAGGAAGGGTTCAGAAATCTGCTTTTCCTTTACAACCTGTTTCAATAGAAAGACCCTTTCAGCAATGGGGTATTGATATAGTAGGGCCAATAAATCCTCCCTCATCTACGCAACACAAGTATATAATAACTGCAACTGATTATTTTACTCGTTGGGCAGAAGCTGCACCATTAAGGATTGTAAATACCAATCAGGTTATATTATTTTTAGAATTCTTTATCATAACAAGATTTGGTATTCCAGATTCCCTCGTCTTTGATAATGCTTCATATTTTTCATCAATTGAGCTAACTCAATTTGCTTTAAAGAAGGAAATAAGAATCAAGTATTCAACCAATTACCATCCTCATGGAAATGGTTTAGCTGAATCAACAAACAAAAATTTATTGAAAATTATAAAAAGAACTATTTTAGTTCACCATCGAGATTGGCATATAGAATTGGTCAATTCCCTTTGGGAAAACAGAGTAACTCCTAAAGCTGCGATAGGTAACTCAACATTCTTCTTAGTATATGGAACTGAAGCTATTTTACCACCAAATTTATTCTTACCTTCATTGCAGTTAGCTCAGTCTGTTCAAGATGAAGAGTGTCCAGCAATGGAAAAGAGAATTAATACTCTGCTAAATCTTGAGGAAGAAAGAGAAAAGTCAAAACAACACTTTACAAAGCATCAACAAATTGTGAAATCTTGGTTTGACTAATCTTTTAGTTCCAATCGAGAATTTCAGGTGGGAGACTTAGTTCTAAAATGGGATAAAGTTCATGAGGAAAAAGGAGATCATACTAAGTTTCAGAAGCTTTGGTTAGGTCCCTTTGTTATTGCTGAGAAGATAGGTCCAAGTACCTTTCGTTTGTAAACACTTGAAGGTCAGTTCGAAACATTCCCAGTGAATGGACTGATCCTGAAAAAATATTTCTGTTAATATTTTTTGGTCTTAAAATGTATATAATTTATTTTCCTATTTGTAAATAAATTTATATTTTTGTATATAAATTAAATCATAGTTCATAGAAAGGATGATGAGAAATTCATAAAACTTTTGTAAACTTCAAACATCATTTTGTTATTGCAGCCAGTTTTAATTCTGTTAGTCATATATTTTAGACTATCAAATTTTTTTGTATAATCGGTCAGTAATCTTTAGTTAGCAGCTGAAGAAATAAATGTAAATAAATAAATCTTCTAGTTAAAAAAAACAGTCAGTTTGTTCATGAGCCTGAAAATTATGATACTAGACTGAAATATTTTAAAAATTTGTTTAGGATGATCAAGATTTCTTAAATATATAAAAGACCTATCATTATTTTATTTTTAAGTGTTACTTAGATTATTCCTCACTTTTATTTTTTATAAAGTGGGGATAGCTTATTAATGTCTTTTTCGAATCTTGTACTTTTGAAAAACTCTTACAGATCTCTACCATCAGTCTTCAAAAGTATTTACAATTTGAAAACGTTCTAGAGTTTGTTCCAATCAATAAAATGCTAAAATGAGAGATGAAAGTTCTTAGTAATAAGCCGGTTTGATCAGAATCACAAATATCACTAGTATGACATTATTAGGAAACTAGTAATGGCTTTTGGTTTATAAAACAAAAAGATAAGGGGTCTCATCATGAGCCAATTGATTCATTTTCTGGTGATATTAATGACTAAAATTACCATTTGGTCACCATGCTGGGTAATGATCTCTCATTTTATAAAATTTAAAAGATGAAAGTGAATAAAGAAAACATAAATTTTGACTGAAGAATAGAAGGTCTCATCACGAGCCATCCTACTCATGATCATCAGTGCTGTCTAGAATAACTTCATTTCTGATCACCAGGGTGATGGCTTTTGATTTCAAAATTGAAAGACAAGAGGTCTCATCACGAGCCGACTTTCTTATTCCAGACAGTTATTGTGAATGATACTATGACATTGGGATACCATACCTAGATAGTAGTCTTCAGTCAGAATTATTGTTTAAAGAAAAGAAAAGCAAACAAAAGGAAAATTATTATGTTTATGGAACAGATTTTGGAAAGTTTTTGGAAAAGTAGATTTCTATATCCTATACTAATGGTGCAGGTTATTTTTACTATGAAGTACTTTGTTTCAATCAAGATATTTTTAAGTTTATCCCTAACTAGATCTCTGTTTTAAAAGATGGAATATTTCTGAGTTATACTTATGAATATGAATAAAAGTAATGGTTTTTATTTAGATAAAGAATTCTTGATTTTTTTTAATGAGTTTTAAGATTTTGTTTATATCATTGTAAGTTGTGTGAGCCGAGATAACTGGTTCGCCCAGGTTGTCGCCATTTGTTGGCAGTCAGCAACAACCCCTTCATTTTGCATTAAGATGAAGGGAGATCAGCTCTCTTTTATGATTTACATTTAAAAATGATAAAAGAGTGCCTTCAGAATCTTCGATTCTGAAGGTACTCTCAATTGTAGAAGAGTCAAATGACAACATTTTCATAATTTTGATAATTAGCAGCTGTCAGTTTCATAGATTTTTATATAATCAATTATATCATTAATTAATCTATCTGATTATATATATTGATTTAAATTTAAAGAGATAGTATGCTAATTAAGGTTCAACGAAAGCACATTTTGAAGTTGGTTATTGATAAGACATTTTAAGTACTTAAAATCCTAGAACTAGAGGTGAATTATTAAATTAAAATTATTATTAAACCTAAAGGTTCACATTCCATATGCAACTTAATATCTTATCATTATTTTGTAAAAATTGTATATATATAGCTAGTGGAAAAAGCAAATAAATGAGTATCATTTGGAAATCTTCATATGTCATAGTTTTATGGCTTTCTATCCTATCAAATTCGATTTGGAATATTAATGGATGGGATTTTGTAAAGTCTTAAAAATATATTTCAAAATGAAACTTTATGTATATACATGGCCCAAATATTAATTCGGATCATTAGTTAGTTGTAGTGCAAAACATTAGGGTTTATTGTTTTGACACTATATTGCCATGAACGGGACCACCTTTCACGTATAATCTGGAGGAGATCATCAATTGACCGTTTTATGAGGATACATGACCCATATGTCAAATAAATAACACCTATTACTTGGATCGCTGCATTGGCATGAAGATTTGGCTAACACCTTGCGATCAATTGACAGCTCTAAATGTATTAACGAATTGTATCAGCAGGATTTAATGTTGTAAATGACTGATAACCATTCTATTTCGTAATGTTGTACGAGCTCATCATGCCAAACTGTGTGTAATCAATGTCTTGATTCATGATCCATCAATCAAATGATCCCTAATATGTAGAATTGGTTAATATTTACAGTTAGTCATGGTTAGTCATGCATTTATCATAACAGAGCAGGTTGTAGAGTTCATCATCTCTAAATTCAGTTAAAATGGCCAAACTTGGAGCCTTTGTCTCTGTCAGGCATGAAGCATGCGAGGATTTGACAATTCACATCATCTCCTTTACCTGGGTGCATATCCCTTCCCTCTTCATGAATCCATTCATTCCATTTCGTAATCAGGATAGTGGGGAAAAAGCCATGGCTCCGCTTAGTTGTTTTGAAATCTCAGGGTCATAGCTTATTGAAGCTCATGAGAAGGTTGCCCTGCTATTTGAGAAGATTGGATGGGGGCATTTCTTCAGGAGCTTTAGTGGCCATAACATAGAGGTGACCAAACTGTTTTCTTTGAGTTTGAAAGAAAACGTAACACAGATTGGGGGTTTCAAGTTCATCATTGATGAAGACAAAATTGCAAAGGCAACAAGGCGCCCACAGATTGGGGAGCGGTGGTTTAAAGGTGGGAAACTAAACAAGAAGAAGGGTCAATCCTTACTGTTTCCTTTGCCATCTAGTGCAAAACTCAAGATTGGGGTTTCAGTCAGGTTTCTGAATCCGGAATGGCGAGCATTCTATAAGATTTTGGTCAGGTACGTATCATGCGATGGATGATTTTCTCACCTACATTATTATCACCTAAGACTCCTGTTAGCATTAAAAGGCTGTAAACTTAATCTACCATTTTATCTTTGGCAAAGTCTGAAAAAAATGTCGCATTCGGTTCAAAGTTTCGATAATCCTAATAGAAGTCTATTTCATCATGGTTTAGTCAAAATTATAATACAACATCAGCTGTCTCTTAATGGAAAATCATGGGATGAATTTTTAATTGAATGTCAATTTGGGCTGACTCAATTCTAGCCAACCCCTTCCCCAAATACCCATAGGAAATGAAAGGCAATTGTAAAACCCAAAGTTAGTAATGGTCATGAGGCTGAATCAAAGGATGATGAGCTTCAGGAAGCCAGTCCACCCATAAATACTAGTATCAGTGATGATGGGGTTAGGAACGTAGCTCCTTGTTACTCTGAAGCAACTGTGAACCAATCTCCATCTGGCAAACGCTATAGCTCACCTACAAATATAGGGGACAAGTTAACCAAAGAAGAAAATGTTAACACCGTTGATTATAAAAAACCCTCTAAGCTGAATACTCCTCGTAAACATGGTGATGAGTCTATGCATAAATTAGAACATCTAGCACATGTATGCCGTGACAGAGGGGGGATCGAATCAAAAAATCTTGTCTTTGTTCGTACGAGGAGGGTTACTAGAAGCATGAACCATACACCTACAGCTTGTGTTCCTATAACTACTCAATGGAATACTGAGCCAGCAATTATTCAGCTTGAGGATGAACTTCCATCGTCAGTTCATGAAACTACTTGTATGGATGATCCTACTCTTATAAAGAATAATAGTGCAAAATTGACCCAAGACATTACAGATTCGGGTAAGGCAGAAGTTGCTCCATCGTGTATAGACACCTATGGTTCAGGCCTCGAGCCATCTTTGGTGAGCTTTCCATCACCTGTTCAAGACATAGATAAACTTGATTCTTCTCAAGCAGCAGATTCGTGCCATGACAGGGAGGAGGAAACTCTCCAACAAGTCCTGGATGGGGTATACGAGACTAAGATTATAGAATTGAAAGATGAACTTAAACAGTGTCGATCTAATGCAGCTTTGATAGAGGTGGAAACTAAGACGTTCAGGGAGGAGTTTTTGAACTAGATTAACAGGTGGAAAGAAATGAATATAAAAAAGAACCAATATAAAAAGGAGAAAAAATCAATGATAGGTACAAATCAACATCTACTTGAACAAGTAGAAAAACGAAAGTTAGTGATTATCAGGCTTAAAGCCAAACTAGCCGAAGCCAGAAGAGTAGTCGATCTTCAAAATAGAACCTGTGATTATTTCCATTTTCAAGTAAATGGGTTGTTTCTCTGTCAAACAGGTAACAATTTTTTTTGTTGTGCATGCCTATAAAATCACAGATTTTACAGGCACACATATGAATTATAGTTTCTTTTGTTATTCCTGTTTTAATTGGTTTTTAATAAGATGCTTTTGTTTGTTTAAAACAGGTGGGCATGCCATCTCTATCCTTTACAGTTTCAGGACATTTATAATATTTTGGATTTCAGTTGGAAGACGTAGATGATTATTGAAGACTGGAATTTTGACATAGCCGTGAATTTGCCAGTTCCATTAAACCAGCAAATGTTTCAGGCTAGTTGTTTTTATTGTTATCTTTTAGTGACAAGTGTCTGATGAAAAGAAATTCGATACTCTTTCATAATGATAAGACTCCTATATTATTGCATATGGAATTTATGGGAAAACTGAATCGAAAGACTAGTAGTATTATATAAGCTATTACTTTTTATGAGAGAAGGGATGGGGTGATGGAAGAAAGACATATTTCAAATATTATTTTGATACTAGCTTTGTTCCTGACTGAAGTTTTATCTTTGGAAGTGGGATGTAACTGGAAACCTTTAGACTGATATCGTGAATGGTATTATTTTGGATACTCTTTATATTTCAGTATATAATCTTCTATTTTAACATTAATGCAGTACACTTGGCTATACTTGTGTTTATTAATCAGTATTACACTTTGTCAATACAAGATTGTATTTGAATTAGTATATTATTGTAACTGAATTTTCAGTGTGTCTTCTTTTCGGTGCTACTACTGAAAATTCAAGATATGATGATATATATATATGTTTATGTATGTTTGATTTCATTTGTATTGTTGCGATGATTTCATACTGAACATTATTTCTTATTGAAATGTCTAATGTTGTCTATTAATTATTAATTGATTAGACATTTCAGAAAATTCGAAGTAATTGTTTATTTTAGTTTCTTTGTCAAGCTATTTTATAGCAGAATGAATAAGTGTAGATGATATCAGTATTTTTATTTAGATCTTATTCCTCATCTTTCTGTTTATCATATGTTAATTAATAATTAATATAATATTCCAAAATTGCTCTCAGCTGAGATAGGATAGGTAGGATAGTTAAGATAGTTCAATTATCATTATCATAGTATAGTTTATATTTAACAGTTGTTAAATAGAATTTGTGTAATTTAGGAAACATTTGAATAGTCTTTTTATATTTAAATGTTAAATATAAAACCCCCCGAAATCGAAGACTTTCCTTAAGAAAGCAAGTGTAGGATAACTTAGATAGTTGAAAATAATTTTAGGGTTTAATTGAATAGAAATAACTTTAGGATAGATTTTTACTGAATTTTAGTTCTCCCTTAGAGAAAATTCAGTTGGTAGCAGGACCATAACCTGTGAGGTTTTTCTATTCCAAACACACCGGAGGCTGCTTTAAGCTGATTGTGTGGGAATTATCTCCTTGTTGGCCTAGGTCAGAAAATCAGGCCAACAGCTGGTTACGTCTGCCCTGGGCAGAATCCATCCAATAAATTATGAGCATGGGAAAATCTCATGTCTATTAGCAACTCGCATCAACGCAGATCTCTCTATGTGTGCATATATGGTTTCCTCCTCAAAACCTGTGTCAGGTACCTCCTAGTGAGTTATTAATCTGTAGACTTCCCCCCATTTGTATTCAGGTTCCATACCAACTATGCATTTGGTATCCTCGTAGGTGTACTCAAGTCTGGTGATAATTTCAACCTTGGGTTCCTCCTCTACTATGGGAGACTTCTTCTTCTTCCGTTTAGACATCTCGGATTCTGAAGAATTTCCCTGTCATACACATAAATTGCTTTAGGTTCTGTTGGGTCATTCCCAGATAACATTAAAAAATGGAGACAAACTGTATGAGCATTTTACCTCGTCTAGGATAAACATGATTGACGTTATGAAAATAAACACACAATATTCAAAAACCAAATGTTCCCGCACAAAAACAATCTGTCAAAAGGATAAAACCAGCTCGAGACCAACATTTGTAGAATCAACTTAGAATGTCATGGATTTTCTAAAACGAACAAAAATTCTCTCTTAGCGCTACGAACTAAATCTTTACGCGGAAAATATGATGCCTAATTCCAAATGAAGGATACTGCATTGTGATAGTGCATTTGACTCATTGAAAATCAGCGAAAGCTACTTGCTGCAAAAACACTCGCATCACGATCCGACTAGATAATACATTCTGACCCTAAACTGGTATGTGGTTCGTGTTCAAACTTTTCAACCTAAAGGGCATCAATTCAACAATCACAACCCTGGTTCACAAAATGAGGGCGACTATACTGTGGAACCAAAGCCTCGGCATCTCTGAGATAAACAAGAAAATGCCCTCTCCAGATAGCCAAACACAAACTGGGGGAAACTGGTGCGGATAGCGTAACGGCCGTCTGCACCGGTTCCCCAAATAGTCGAGTGTAGGTTGCAAACTCATAATAGTCGCGGACTTAATCCTCAAGAAAAAAAACCCCCACCAAGTAGCAACATCGTCTATAGATTATATATATATGTGCTTAAACGAAAACTAGGTATCTATTAATCGTAGAGGTAACGAACTGACCAAGGGAAACAAAACTCAGTTTGACCATTCGAACGGAAAGGTAAAACGGGCATCAGGGCCTACTTGGCACTGTGCTAAGTGACTAATGGAGAAGAAACTACAAACTTCCATGGTGTTATAGCGGATTTCACCACACTAGGTGAATCACACATTGTATGGCCTTCCCCTGTCCCACTGCAGACTCATTAGCCCCTATGGACCACTTTTTGTCTTTTGATGTATCATTGACCATCCCTAAAAACATTAGAAAAATGATATACGCGTCCTTTTCCCCGATAACCGCGTACATACGTGGATATTCCCTCTATAGTCGCGTACATCGGGATGTGTACATAATCCAAAATCCTTTGGAGCGTTCCTTGACTTGGATCCAACTCATATGACTCCTGGCCTTCCATATGCCTTGAGATTGCATGGATTCAACCTTTCAGTATCCCTTTGAAAAGCTATATAAGGAACCCTTGAGACATTGAAAGCATAAGAGAGAATTGAGAGTATCGAAACTATAGTCCATTGTTGCCAGAACTTATGCTTGATTCAGCATCCCTTTGTCCCTTGGAGCACTGTTGTGTTCTTCCCAAGCTTTCCTTTTGCTAGTAAGCTTGCTATCGGAGTGATGGATGATTGAGGTGGTGGAGGCCCAAGTGGGGAATTCAGTTTCTCCGGTTCACAGACGTGCCATCAGAGGTTGTCACTTGTAATCTTTGATTCATATTAATAGAAATATCTTTTCCTGTCCAGTAATGTGTATTTGAATGAATATTGTATCCATTGGAATATGTCAAATGCTTATACATTATTGATTATATATGCTATAATAGATCTAACACCATGAAATATAGTATGCTTGTATTGTTTACTTGTTGTTGAGGACGTGCTATAACAATTCAAGCTGAATATTGGAAAGCTCAATGGGGATTTACTTCAACCGTCCGGAATAAGGTACGAGGTTCGATCCTTTAGTGTTAGATATTTTTATTTCTATTGCATATTGGGAAAGATTGATTTCTGGATTCTAGCTGTCTGTTGTGGTACCCCAATCCATAGGAATTTCTCTCCATAACAGAAATGGCGATTCCATTGGGGAGTTCCTAGTAATTGTCCTTTGGGGGTTGATTTCTTGGCATTCAATGTCTTTGAATTGCTCTCTCTCTCTCTCTTGTTTCTGTGTCGGGTATGGGGGCATGTATGCCTGGTAGAGCCTGATTGGTGTGAATTTAGTCTCAGCCTATCTGTTTGCCTTGAATTTGTGCATATTTTTCTTCCTGTACGCGGGTTTGTCACTTACAGTCGCGTATACACGCGTTTTCCCCTGGGATTGTCGCGTATACACACGGGTTCACTGCGCACAGTCGCGTATAACCTAGTTTTTACCTTTTTGTGGAAGATAGTGGATTGCTGGGTGAATTCTGTTAGTTGCTGAGTCTCCTTTGGCACTGCATGAGTCTGTTAATACCTCTGTTTCTAACCAGAAATGC
>LPNX010087059.1:31849-127388 GCA_001517045.1 Pseudotsuga menziesii | reverse complement strand
AGATCACTAAACGACAACAACTAGGTGTCTATCCAGGGAGTGTGTGAAATCCTTGGTATAACCAGCGTTCTCAGGAAGCTCCTCTCAAAAGGGAGTCAAGAACTAGGCAATGTGAGTGGTTGTTGATTGGGATAACCCCTGGTTGGTAACTGTGTAGCACAGGCAATATAGCTAGGATTGTATTCGTATCTGGGGGCTCTTTCGGGAGTTTTGAGCTTTGCTACCCTGCCCATACAGTCAATACTGCCTGCGACTGTCCGCCTGAGCATTGATTATATTGGGGTGACCTTAGTGACCTTACCTAGGATATCGAGGGGGTACATGTAGAGGTTATTCTACATGTGTCCCGACCAGGTTGGGGTCAGACAACACAGTCGCTTTACGCGTTGAAGCTGAGGGCCACAATAATTGGTTTTGAACCTCCGCTTGTGGTGACAAGGGCCTCTCAAGCCTCTCCTAGGTGAGACATACCGGCCACATTCGGGAGCTCACTTATCCAGCCCTTGTTTGCTTGCTTTTGGCTTTATATTTTTTAGTGATTTCTCTGTGCACGCTAGTTGGCCTAGGGTTGACGTAAATAGATAGTCTTTGCTTTTTTGTTGAGTCATTGTGGAGTCGGGTGCGGTTTCGCGCCGTTCTCGTCGGTTAGCAGGACTTCCACCTTCCACTTCTCCTCCTCCTTTGGGAGAGGGGCCTAGATTGTCTAGGCGAACTATGTCACACACTGATTCACACACCATGGAGGATCATTCAGAGACTATTCCTGAGCCACCTCCTCCTATTCGTATGGAAGATGGGGAATTTACTCCTACATACGATCCCTCACCTGACCTAGCTGAGATCAGTCCTATTATTTCCCAGATAGGATCTTTGCATGATAGAACTACTCACACTAGGGCAGATTCCCCATTGACACGTTACTGGTATGGAATGCCGAATGATGCCGAGACTCACTTTGACCCTCCTAGCACTAGCTACGGTAGTTATGTTATGACTAGTTTTCCTATGCACGATTTGACATTTCATGTTGAATCCGACTTTGAGCCTAGCACTATGCTTGGGGAAATCCCATGCCTTACCTTGCAAAGAGGTTTGGGAGTACTAGTCACATTGTACCTTCCATCCCAGCGGTGGAAGTTCCATCTTATATACCTCCTAGATCTAGAGTTAGTGATCCGATAAGGATAACAGGTTCTAGACGAGTGACGATAGGCACCGGTACATTTCTTCTTACAGAGATTCCTTCGTCCTCTCTTCCGAGTTCTTCAAATGTAAACCCTCCACCTTACTCACATCGTCCTTCGAGTCGGCACATAGCTACGAGTCAGATCCGTACTACGATTACTAGACCAATTGTGTCTCAAGCCTACATACCACCCGTGGTTTCGGGAGGTTATGTTCATGTTTCTAGAGGTCAGATTGCTACTTCCATGACATATATCCCTACTTCCGGTATGTATATTCCTACTTCTGGATTGTATCTTCCTACCTATGGAGTGTCCCATGGGGCATTGCAAGCAATGACCTATGGACCCTACTATGGGACGCAGTATGGACAGGTCTCTCCACCTTATGGAGGCGAGTATTCACAACCTGCTTATTCTCCTAACTATGGCTTTGTAGCTCCTACTAGTCAAGGTCCACCTCATTATGCTACTTCCACGCCACCCTATACGGGTCATACAGGAGGAGGTCACTATGGCCAAGGTCATGGTGGTAATCAATCCTATATGAACCAGGGAGCGACCCATAGACCTCATCATCCTAGGTTCCCTTTCCTCGCAACACTCAATTTACCTGACTTATCGAGACTTATGAACGATCCTGTGGCTCATGAACCGGATTGGTCGGCTGTCCCTACCAAGCTTCCTTCGGAAATCCCTAAGTTCGAAGGCAAACCAGGAGAGGATCCAAGTGAACATGTTACGACATTCCACCTATAGTGCTCTTCCAATTCATTGCATCAAGACTCAGTCCGTTTGAGACTATTTCAACGCACCCTGACAGGGCCTACGATGAAATGGTATATAGAGTGACCTAGGGGTGCCTTTACTTTTTTCGATGACCTTGCAATGACTTTCCTTAATCACTTCCAGCTACCAGTGCGCTATGATGTTGGTACTAAAATCTTGTTGACATTTCAACAAGATAAATCCACCCATATTTCTGACCATATTCAGGAGTGGCATAGACGGAAGAGATTAATTAAATCCTTTATACTGTCGGAGTTCCTCCTTGAGTGGTTCCTCAAATATTTATTTCCATACATCATGAAGGATGTTTCCACATCCGAAGTGCAGAATGAGGAACAAGCAATCTTTAGGGCGCAGGAACTAGACTTGATCTATGCTCAGTCTGGTTTGTTATATGAGATTATACCCAATGCTCCTTGTTCTAGTTTCGATCCCAAGGTCAAACCTGGACCACATGCCAATGGCATTGTGGGTAGTGCAAGTAAGAAACATACAGGTTTGGTTGTGAAACAAGTTGCTCATTTGTCAATCAACCAATATGCCTCGGGACAAGCTACGGCTTTGTCTCAGCCTGCCCAACCGGTGAATGTACTTGCTGTGCAATCGTCCAACCAGAAGGGTAACCAGCAACCCGGACGGAATAGAAAAAAGGGTAAAAATAATAATAAAAAGGGTGGGAATAAGAATGAGAATGCCAACAATAATGACAAGAACAATAAAAAGGCTGGGGGGGACAAGCAAAATAAACGTAAGGTTAAGTTTCCTTGCAAGATATGTAAGGACGATCACCTCACTTACTTGTGCCCTAGGATGGATGAAGCTTCAAAGTTCATAGCACAGGGCCCAGCTGTGTTAACGAACCCTTTACCGCATAACTAGAATATGAACTCGAAGTCCCATGATCAATCTAGTGATGAAGATCCACCTGAAACTAGTGGTCGTGGGTGCATTAATATGGTCCATGCCACGAAAGTTGTGACACATGCGAAAGATTATACTTCGTCACAACCCAAACCAAGAAAATAACCTGATCCACCAGGAACCCCTTTGCGCATTGAGAAACATGCGGATAAACCTGAGGCTGCACCTCGCATTCCTAAGGGGGTACTTAAGCGTTCGGGGCATAACCCAAATGCCTGAGCCGCCCAGAATTATTCAGTTTTCGAGGACTTGGGCCATACTCCTTGTGCGATGTCTGCATTGGAAGTGCTTCAGAGTTGTCCATCGCAAAGAAAGGCTTTGCTTTCCGCTCTTGGTGTGAATGGTGATGATTCTTCCTCAGTGATCAAATTTGAAACCGCAGGACATCAGCCTCGCTTTCCCTACTATGTGTCCCTTTTGGTGCATGTAGAATGTCTTAATATGATCATCAAGCGTACTGTGATTGACGAGGGCGCTGTTGCTTCTGTGATGTCTTTGTCTTGTTGGAAGGGTCTTGGTTCTCCTGAGTTGTCAAAATATATGACCATGTTAACTGCTTTTGATAGGAAATCGTTTAGGCCACACAGTATCCTTCCTTCTCTTAAAGTCCGTTTGCGAGGGAAGACCATTGCGATAGAGGTCGAGGTGGTTAATGCGCCCCTTGACCACAATCTCTTACTGGGAAGGGACTGGATGTATAGTATGCAATCCATTGCGTCTTCTGTATTTCGCGTTGTATGCTTTCCTCATAATGGGAAGATTGTAACGATTGATCAAATGGCATTCAAGAATCCGCCTGTTAGTGCATCTTCGGAAGCTTAGGTTCTGAAAGTTTAACATTCCCATTCGGTAACTGGGAGTGTGGGTGTAGGCATGTATCCATCCCTCATGGGAAGCTTTAGTTTTCCTACACCTGTCCTAATGATAGGATCTAGTTTCGATGGTGCTTCGACGTCTATGAGATCGGTGCCTTTTTGCAAAAGTCATATGGGATATTCTTGGATTCTTCCTTCACCGAGTCCTTCGAGTGAGCCCATTGAGACGAGTGTGCCATTGCCTGTAGTCGTGATAGCTTACCGAGCTAATCTCCAGTCTACTGCAGAGCCTTTTTCTTCCTCTTCGCGGACGGAGGAGGAAGACCCCTATGTGTTGTCGGCATGGGCAGTACAGTCTTCTCATGCCCACAATTGCCTTGATACGGTTTTCCCTTCAGATGGAGCGATTATCGAGGCTATGTCGGGAGTTGAGCCACCATGGGAGGAACTTCATCATAGATCATATTTCCTTCCAAAGATTGACCTTTTGGAGCATGAGGATTATAGGGAGATTCTTAGTTAGAAAGTTGGTAGACCCATGATTCCATTAAGCTCTCCTGGTCAGATGGCTGATGGAAACATGGCGAACATATCGTGAACTATTCCTATCAACATTTCTCGTAATCCTAGTACAATTGAGAATGTCTACATTGGGGCGGATTGTTCCCAAGATGAGATTCGAGAGTATACCGAGCTATTCAAGGAATTTCATGATATTTTTGCTTGGTGTTACGATGAGATGCCAAGGATTGACCCTCGGATTGTCAAACATGAGATTAAGACTTACCCCAATGCTAAGTCTGTTCAACAACGTTTACGCGCGGTAAATCCTAGGAAAGCACCTGCCATAAAGGCAGAGATAGAGAAGCTATTGAAAGCTGGTTTCATCTATCCCATTCCCTTGATGGAGTGGGATTCAAACCCCATTCCGATGGATAAGAAGCAGGGAGCGATCTGTATATGCATTGATTTCCGTGATTTAAATCGTGCCTGTCCTAAGGATAACTTCCCCACACCGTTTATAGATCAGATTTTGGATGAGTGTGTGGGTAGTGAGGTGTTCTCCTTTATGGACGGATTTTCTGGGTATAATCAGATTCAAATTAAACCCGAGGACCAACATAAGACCGCATTTATTTGTCCTTGGGGAACATTTGCGTATTGAAAAATGCCTTTCGGCCTTAAAAACGTCGGAGCTACGTTTCAACGGGCAATGAAATTGATTTTCCATGATCTCAAGTCCATTATTGAAGTATTTTTGGATGACCTTGCTGCTCATTCTCGCATGAGGATGCGTCATTCTTATCACTTGAGATTGGTGTTTGAAAGATGCCGCCACTATGCTGTTAGATTAAACCCTCATAAGTGCATCTTTTGTGTGAAATCAGGTCGTTTGTTAGGATTTATTGTTTCAAAAGAGGGTATAAGAGTCGACCCTTGGAAGGTGGAGGCAATACTTTAGTTGTCTCCCCCGCGAAATATTCGTCATCTTCAGTGTTTGCAAGGCATGGTAAACTTCCTACGAAGATTTGTTGTCAATTTTGCCAATTTGACTAGAGGTTTCATGCATCTCCTGAAGAAGGATACTCCCTTTGAATGGGATGAGCGAGCCCAGGAGTCCTTCGATGCACTTAAGCGAGCCCTAGCATCAGCCCCGGTGATTAGTCCTCTGGATTATAGCCGTGATTTCCTATTATATGTGGCCGCGTCTTTAGAGACGATTGGGATGGTTTTGGTTCAGGAGGATGAGGAGCTCCAGGAGCATGTCATATATTATCTGAGCTGAAACATTATTGACACAGAGATTCGGTATTCTCATGTCGAGAACCTTGTCTTAGCTACCGTACATGCGGTGCAGCGTTTGAGACATTATATTCTCCTTCACCAAACCTTGGTCGTTGCCCATGTCAATCCATTTCAATTCGTCCTCACACGTAGGATGATTGGGGGAAAGTATAATAAATGGATTTTCATCCTGCAAGAGTTTGATCTCGAATTTGTTTCGGCAAAATCAAATAAATCTTTAATATTTGCAGAGCTCATATCGTATTTTTCGAGCGAGGCTGAGGAGTCGGTATGTGAAGATACATTCGTTGATGAACACATTTTCTTAATCTCAACGGCTGACCTGTGGTACGGGGATATCATAGTATATCTGCAAACATAGAGGACCCCTACTCACCTCTCGCGAGATGAACGACGATGATTATGTCATGTCTACAAGAACTACCTCATAGTGGACAATACTTTGTACCGCCATGGAGTAGATTCCCTTTTACGACGTTGTTTAACTCATGAGGAGGCTGAGGTAGTGCTTAATGATTGCCACAGAGGGGTGTGTGGTGGTCATTTATCTGGGCTTTCTACAGCTCAAAATATTTTGAGAGCAGGTTATTTCTGGCTGTCGATCTTCAAGGATTGTATTGAAGCAGTCAAGAGGTGCCACCCTTGCCAGGTGTTCGCACATAATATGCGCTCGAAGCCTGCCCCGTTACACCCTATTATCACCGCCAATCCCTTCACCAAATGGGTCTCGATTTTATGGATTGCAACCCAGCTTTTACTGGGGGGAACCATCATATTATAGTGGTTGTTTCACGAAATGGGCTGAGGCAATGCCTACAGTAAAATCCAACGGTGAGACAGCCACTCACTTCATATTCAACCAAATCATCTCTAGGTTCGGGATTCCGAGAGAGCTTGTCACTAACCATGGCTCGCACTTTCAGAACCATATGATGGAAGAGTTGGCATCCAAGTTAGGGTATAAGCAAGAGCACTCCTCTTCTTACTATCCTCAAGAAAATGGACAGGTTGAAGCAGTGAATAAATCACTTAAGTCCATTCTCCAACGAACCATCGCACAAAGCAAGACGAATTGGCATATTATGTTATACCCTGCTTTGTGGGCATATCGAACCGCGGTAAAGACTGCCACTGGTTTTTCTCCATATCAGCTTGTTCATGGAGTGGAGTCGATATTGCCAGTTGAATGCGAGATTCCTTCGTTGAAGTTAGCCGTGGAACTCTTACCAGAAACTTCACCTTTGGAGGAGCGTTTGGTTCACCTTGAGCAACTCGATGAGCAGCGTAGAGATGCCTTGGTGACTCTAGAGGTTAATAAGTGTCGCGTAAAGGCCCAATATGATAAGTTTGTCCGTCCGAGAGTGTTTAGTGAGGGAGACTTGGTCCTTTTGTGGGATCAATTGAAAGAACCCTTGGGGGCAGGGAAGTTCAATTCTATGTGGCGTGATCCTTACGTGGTCAAGCGTGTGTTAGAGAAAGGTGCCTACAAGTTAGTGGATTACGAGGGGATAGTCTTGGCGGAGCCTAGAAATGGGATCTATCTCAAAAAATACTATGCATGATCTTTAGCCAAGGCTGTTTGTTGTATATTATTATACATCTTTTTTTCATAGTTAGGTCTTGTTTATCGTGATCGGGTTTGTGATTAGTTTCCATTTCTTGTGGCAGATGTCAATGGAATATTCCACCTACATAGGATTCGCGGATGGTGCAAGTCGTCACACTCAACACTCAGCCTCAGCTGCTTGGGTGATTTATACTCCTATGGGTCATGTACTATCTTCAGGAGGTGTATGTCTATGGCCATCTTCCAACAATGTTGCCAAATATAGCGCCGTTATCGAGCTTCTACGGGATGCCATTTCGCATGGTGTTCTCTCTCTTGAGGTACGTCTTGATTCAGAGTTAGTAGTGTCACAGCTCAATGGTTTGTACCATGTTAGAGATCCGACGTTATTGAGGAGATTCTTACGTGTGAGATTGTTAGAACGATAGTTTGAGAACATAACATATATACACATTCCAAGAATTATAATCAAATTGCTGACTCATATGCTAACTATGTGTTAGATTGGAATTTGTTTCATTCATTATAAATTAATCATAAACACAATTTTTACACATGTAAATAAATAAACCGATCACCATAAAACTTTTTTATATACATCAAAAATGTGGTAATACATAGTGTCATAATACAAAATTGGGGCTTTGAAAGCCACCATCATATACACAGTAGTACAAAATAGATACACTCCTAGGTGTCTAGTCCTGTGGAGGTGGATGAGGATTGTGATCATGATATGTCACCATGGCTCTAGCTAGCCACTGGAATAAACGCACCCATGCGCGTGGTACACCCACCACCTATCTCTGCATAGCCTCAGGCAAGTCCTCGACTTGCGCCATGGGAATCCTGTGAGTTAGTCACACGAAGTTGGTATGGATGCTTTGGAGCATTCGCTCTGCATCCACACCGGTGATATCATCTCCTCTTCCCCTCTGTCTATGACATGGGAAGCCCTCTGGTCGCCGTGGTCCCACATCTGCACATTAATGGTAGATGTCACTATGTATTGTCACCCAAAAACATGTCTTTTTGATTCCATATAATCAAGAAAAGACAAAAAATTAAATACTTCAAAATTTTTAAAAAAGAGTAAGGGTCGAGATTCATTACCTATGTCTCCATGTGCTGATCCTGGTGGTAATGGCATGTCCGGATCTCCCCAGAAGTCTATCCCTACATAAGGATAGTCCTCTATGGCAACAATCTGTCATCACCACCATGGAAAAAAGTCTGTTGCATAAGGGTTGGCCACCCTACCACCCCCCAGTCTACGCATCGCGTCTGCCCAATGTCGTTGGGCCGGATCTCGAACCCCGTGGAGAGGAACATCCACTCTAGGGCTCAATCCTGGAACACGCTCGAAGAAAAACGTGCTCAAGATACTGCTGAACCTGAAGTTCCATATCCTACCTGCCTTGCACTCGCTGAGTTGATGTTTCATGTTGCTCAATAGTGAAGTGCTCCAGTCATAGATGGTCGGTGTCATACACTCCACCGCATAGAACATCAGTGGCCGAGAGGCCTGATGGAGTGATGCTAAGCCTGCTATCCTGCCCAGCGTCAGTAGTATGGCCTTTAGGCCCAACACCTATATATCGTTGGTGGGAACTTGGCTCCCCACCTTCTTCTTCTCTGGGTAGCAATACACAGCTATGTACTCGTCGATAGTCAGCCCATGACCTGGCCCTCCTCGGGCACGAAGGTTCACCATCTCACCTCGCCGTGATAGACCTGTAATAAAGTAGATATCCTCCACCTCAATGGTGAGGGACATGTCGTCTAGACGGAAGGACTCTGAGTCCGGATCCCAATAGTCTACAAGCATCTGTAGTAGTCCTGGTTTGGCCCTCAAGCCACCTAGGCACCAAAACTTGTAGAGTCTGCATCTTCTTAGAGATTCTTGAGCCATTCTATCAGCCCTTACTGCTTCCTCTACATCACTGTGCTCGCGTTCTCGCCACTCTAGCACCATCCTGCATGAGAATTTGACCAAAATGTCCATTAGATTCATGTAAATCTTAGTGCGCGGCGTCATACGCGGCTGTTTTGCAAACAGTCACGTATGTACGCGGTTTCTAGCCCCTTTTCCGCGTATAGCCAGCCCTATACGCAGAAAAAGCCTCGATACCCACGTGGGCTGCAGCGCTCATGTAAGATTGGCCTTTAAAACTTCATTTGACCATGAAAAATTATAAAAATTGTATTGAAATGCAAGCAGAGAACATGAGTAAATACCTGAAAGAATCGGTTGTGAATTCTGCCGGCTGGATCTCCTGGAATTTGCAGTTGAAAATCAGAGCTCCAATGGGTAAAAGTTTCAAATGATTTCTATTTTTTACTATTTATAGAAAAAATTTCAAATATTTGAAAATTTTTACCCCCGTTTTCCTATAGTTTTGACCGTTTCTAACCATTTTGGACCGTTTCTGACCTAATCTGTGATGTAGAAGACCATTTTCAGTGTCGTTTCATCCTTTGGATTGACCCGTTCGTACTGATCTCAGGTATAACGTCTACACTGGCATATAGGTTAGGCTCACCACCGTTTGCATTTTTCATGACCTTATGACCATGTCACTATATCCTTAGGTACGAACCCACTCTATTATGTCACGGAACCTTCTTGCTGCTATAGAAGTGGCATGATATGAGTGGTAGAGCCTCACCTTACATGGGTACCCTAGTTAGCGCCTTATTTGCATTTGGTTCCCATGCCGATGTTTCCTCTTTAGGGTGTGGGAGTCCGTTGTGTAGTATTGCCATGACATTTAGCAAGAGCCTCATACTCCTCTTGATCTTATGCTGGCCATGACCCCCTGGAATCCCTTGTATCAAGTTGTGGATACATTATCATGAGCTTTTCCTATCTTATTGAGCTTTATGCCGGCTCCCCTGACATTGCGTTTCAGCCATATAGCCCGAGCTTGTCTCATGTCTAGCCATCTAGAGCCTTTATTTATATCCTTCGCAGCTTGATTCCCTTTTTACCGGGAGGGGATTTTCCCCCGAGTGTCGATATCCTACACATGTATCCTTGCATTGAGCATAGGTATGTTCCACTGCTTGGAACTAGTTTGTTTGCCCTAAATGACACTTGTATCCTCCTAGTTTGTAACTATAAAGCTAGTTTATTCTTTTTTCAAGCTTTTCAAATAACTGAAAAAGACCAAAAAAATCAAAAAACCAAAAAGCCGGACAACAAAATATATTATCTTTGGCAACTGTCGAGTCATGTCACCTTCGTACAGAGCACTGTATATCACATCCATTGGTTGGGTTATAGTTTGACTTTAGGAGCTGTACTCGTTTATCTGAGTTTTATCTCCACCGACTGGTTAAGCTTCCAGTCCCTATGGAGCCTCTATTGATGCCTCCTGCATCATAGAGATGTCCCAGTTTGTATATCGAGTCTTTGTTGCCTTCATTCAGTCACCATACGCCGTTATGCTCTTGTTCGAAGGAAGTTGAAATCTGAGTTGGCCATTCCTCAGTTATCTTGACTTTGCATGTCAGCCATTCTTGGTACAGTTACTGGTTCGTGCACCTTATGATTGAGTCCTTCCACATTATACAGCTTTGCTGAGTACCTCGTGTTGGATGATGGGGGATGCCCTAATGCCCTCCTTCCAGCGGATTTCATCCCATTGACTTCAGATCATTTATTCTGGGATTGGAATCTAGAGTCATTTTGAGTGCCTTGAGACTTGCAGTCATTTTCGGAATACATCAATGTCCCCTGATCGATGGATTCTCTCAAGTGTTCGACCTCAACACATTTATTCACACTTGTTAGTTTGCACTCTAGTACCTTGATTCCCATTTTCATTATTGGTGGGTGATCTCGTGTCTGTTAACGGTATACAACAATGACCGGTAATCAGACGATGGACTACTATGTTTGACCTCAACACCTCTATTCACATAGTAGGACATGTACTCGTAGAGGTGTGTGTAGAAGCCCTTCCAGATTGGTGGCATCCACTATATGCTACCTCCTTGATTGTGCCAGTGTTCATGAGATTTCAGCTCTCGTGATTTGTTCCAGTATATGTCAGACATTTCCAGCCACTATGAAGATCTTGATCTGTTATATATCTTCAACCTTTGTGGAGATCATGGTCCTTTGTATATCTTCATCATGGAGATTCTGATCTATGTATATCATACGTGGCGATGACCACATATGTGTTATCATGTTTCATGCCTGTTCATGGCCATTGTACTCTTATGTATCCGGGACTGCTATATGTATTTGCAGTTATATGCAAAGTTGTATTATGGTATTATGTTGATTGGGTGGCTAGTATTCCATTTGGGTACCTTCATCACTTCACTTCTGGGATGGACTTATAATGTATTTCGACCATCGTATAACCCCTCTAATCTCATACATTAGGGGGCATCTGTTATAGCGGATTTCACCACACTAGGTGAATCACACATTGTATGGCCTTCCCCTGTCCCGCTGCAGACTCATTAGCCCCTATGGACCACTTTTTGTCTTTTGATGTATCATTGACCATCCCTAAAAACATTAGAAAAATTATACATGCGGCCTTTTCCCCGATAACCACGTACATACGCGGATATTCCCTCTATAGTCGCGTACATCGGGATGTGTACATAATCCAAAATCCTTTGGAGCGTTCCTTGACTTGGATCTGACTCATATGACTCCTAGCCTTCCATATGCCTTGAGATCGCACGGATTCAACCTTTCAGTATCCCTTTGAAAAGCTATATAAGGAACCCTTGAGACATTGAAAGCATAAGAGAGAATTGAGAGTATCAAAACTATAGTCCATTGTTGCCAGAACTTATGCTTGAGTCTGCATCCCTTTGTCCCTTGGAGCACTATTGTGTTCTTCCCAAGATTTCCTTTTGCTAGTAAGCTTGCTATCTGAGTGATGGAGGATTGAGGTGGTGGAGGCCCAATTGGGGGATTCAGTTTCTCTGGTTCGCAGACGTGCCGTCAAAGGTTATCACTTGTAATCTCTGATTCATATTAATAGAAATATCTTTTCCTGTCCAGTAATGTGTATTTGAATGAATATTGTATCCATTGGAATATGTCAAATGCTTATACATTATTGATTATATATGCTAGAATAGATCTAACACCATGAAATATAGTATGCTTGTATTGTTTACTTGTTGTTGAGGACGTGCTATAACAATTCAAGCTAAAGATTGGAAAGCTCAACGGGGATTTACTTCAACCATCCGGAATAAGGTACGAGGTTCGATCCTTTAGTGTTAGATATTTTTATTTCTATTGCATATTGGGAAAGATTGATTTCTGGAGTCTAGCTGTTTGTTGTGGTACCCCAAGCCATAGGAATTTCTCTCCATAACATCGTAGAGGTAACGAACTGACCAAGGGCAACGAAACTTAGTTTGACCATTCGAACAGAAAGGTAAAACGGGCATAAGGGCCTACCTGGCACTGTGCTAAGCAACTAATGGAGAAGAAACTGTAAATTTCCATGGTGGAGCCACCTAGGAGCGAAGGTACCGATAGCGAATGCGTTGGTATGCTCGAGCGATAATGATAGCAAGGGTAAAAACAATAATAAAATAATAAACCCCAAACCAAAAATATATACGCCCCGGTCAACAAATAATCAGCGGGAAAAATAAGATCATCAGGCGGCAAAAGAGCTACGAGGTCGGTGATCCGGGCAGTAGCATCTCTGCAAAGGCGGATGATGAAACATCTAGGAGAATCATAACGGCATTGGTAGAGAAAAAAATCAAAACTTTCATCGAAGCTCTCAAGACTAAGGCCTCGGAACAATAGATGTTTGGAGAGCCGCAATGGTGGAAACCATAAAGGCACCGAGTTCCGCAGACCAATCAAAATCGGAGCAAAACTAAACATGACTTCGGTGAAAATGAAAATTTGGTCATGCAGAAGACAAAATCAAACTACATCAAAAATATAGTTCCTTCCAGAGCCGCAACGGCGAAAGCTGAAAGCCTAGAAATTTGTGAATCAAAACGGTGGGGATCGGCGGAGGATCATACAACCATCATGGAAATTCACGATACTTCCTCCACAACAGCTGAAAATGTATGGACAAACGTTCCGACGGGATCTTAATACAGATGCCGAGAAAGAAAACAAATCGGAGACCAATAACACTTGAATCGGACTTGATGTCTTGTTCTTTTCCGCAATGGCGGGTGTGCAGATAACAAGACTCCCAACTCAATAGCCTAAAACAATTCTGATCGCAGGTCAAAATCAATTCAAACAATAAAACTTGGCTGGCATAAAATTAATTCTTGAGCAAACATCAAACAAGACCAAAGAGCTGAAACAAAGAAATAAAAGGAGGGTCCCAAATTTTTTTGGAATTTTGGGAAAATGTTGCAGCTACAATAATTGGTGACTACCTGGTGAACCCCAGACTTCTAAATCAACTTCTTCCCAGTAAAAGATTGTTTAATCATTTAGCTCATAAGTTGAATTCTTCTAGATGCTTGTATTCCTAAGATGGCAAGCACATGCATTTAAATCATCGATGACAGTCCATTCTTTGGAAATGGGAACACCCAAAACATTCAAAAGTTCAGATAACTTTTTTGAGGCTTAGTAGGTGAGTTTTATTTTACCTCTGTCTTTGGGTAGTTTCTAGCTTGGACACCATAGGATTGTAACATATGGTAAATAGAACTATTCATTTTTTCCTCATTCCCATGCCAACTGCACTTTGTGCCCTTTTAAACTTTTGTTCTTTTGAGTAGTCCATCTGCCTTTCTTTCTGAATTTTATTCAGGCTCTTCTATCCATAGTGTCCTTTTTTGTGAGAGATGTATTTACTTTTCAGCTCACGGACAGAAAAGAAATTTTGGCAGATTGATTTTCATGTTTATGATACTTCATTTTTTATATGTATTGCTTCTTTTAGGAGTTTTGACTCTTAACAACGTTTAGGATTTTTAAAATCATGGCATGGGATCATTTATATATAATAAACCGCTTACCTTGCTTCCTTTCCGTGGGTCTTTTGCTACCACTCCTTAGGACATCTTAGATGTGAAATGGATGGAGCCTCGAAATAGTATTCCAGAATTCTTAATTCTGAGTTATTTTCAGGAGTTAAGTAGGACTTTAGTGAGTGCATAGCCATTTAGGAAAACTACTTACTAGAATAAATTCTATCATTTCAAAAAAAAAACACACAGTCTTATCCCAAAGATTTTAGTTAATTAAGAAACCTGATGCTTTCCATGCAACCAAAATTTTGCCTCTTTTATTCAAAACAAACCAAAATAACCAGAAACAAAGCGACAAATCAAAGTAAAAATGCATCAAATTATTTATGTACAAGGTCATCAAAAAATAAAAATAAAATTCGAGATCCAACCACTACCTGATCAGTTCTGTGCCCACCCCTAAACATCTATCAACTTATGAGTCAAGGGGCTAGGATTGATTGCAGACGTGAAATACCTAACCGTGATCTAATTCTGCTATTTTTGAAACTGAAACTATGTCTACCGATTTACAATCAATCTCATCATCCCGTGAAAATTGAAGGAGATCAGGTTGAGTGTCAGTCATATTGTTGGCTTTTTCTGATGCATGATATCTTAGTTCAATCTTGGTTAGATAATTCCCCAAAACATAATTTGCAAATTCATTTCCTTCTTCCAACTTAGTGATAGTGTGTTTCATGTAAGGTTCCCTAAAAATTTTGATCCGATTTGGGACCCCTTTGTGAGGTAACCATAAATGTGACTAGTCTAAAGCAAAATACCCCTTTAACCTTGCGAACTAGTCTCAGTTCAGAATAAGTCCATACCCATCTGGTATGTCAACCACCACAATATCAATAAATTGGCATATCTTGTTATTTGCATATAAAAGAATGAGAACATTCTCCATTTCCCCCACTACTTTGACACTGGTTCTGTCTAATTGAGTGACTTCCCAAGCAGTAGGTTTTGGCTTCCCATTAATTTTTTTGCAAACTGCGAGTGGCATAACATTCATCGATGATCCAGAATCTACCAGACAATTATGCACCTTATGGTTCAAAATTTCTAGAGTCAAAAGGAAAGGTGGGGTTCTAGCTTTCCCTTCCTCAATTGATTCAACATCTTCCTCCACAAGTTGGTTTTCGATGGGTATCTCTTCCTTTGGTTCCTCAGGCCTTTTAGTATTCTCTTTGTTAACACCTACTTGGTCTTCCATAGGATTAGCAGGCTTGTTGATTTGCTTCAGATCTTGGTTGATAATGGTAATTTCGGGTATTTTGTCCTCAACATCGTGCTTTGGCTGTTTCCTAACATTCTCTTGCAACTTCTTAATCTTTGAGATTATTGAATTGTTTTTATTTACCAAATTCAGGTCCCTTGTTGTCATTGGTATATTCTCAGGTTTTAGAGTACTTTTTTCTATATCAAACAGCGAGAGACAATCCCATAAAAACATGGTATCATTTTCTTGTTTTTCTATGGTCTTATTACCTTTTTCCTCTTCATAACTGTCCTTGGTCAATTTAGAATCCAAAAGCTGATTCATTAGGAATGTCATTGAATTTAACCATTGAGGACAATTCTTTTCAGAATGGGGTTGTTGGTGAAAAGTGCAGAAATTATCCATCCCTACCTATGTCAGATTCATTGATGCTGAACTGTGCGGAGGGGTCTTGAATTGGTTGTTATCTTCCCTTTTTTTGTAGTAAAGCTTATAAGCTTTCTGAGCCTCTTTTTCTTTCTCCAAATCTATTATTATGTTGGAAAGATTTTGCATCATCTTTAACATCCCCTAAAAATCATGTGATTGCTCTTCTTTAGGTTTAGACAGCAATAAGGCTCTTTTCCCAGAATTTTTTTCTCCAGATTGCTCGGGATAATCTCCTATACTTTCCTTTTAGGCCTCTACTCTTTATACTTCTTCATAAATCTCTTCTAACATAGGCTTCACTTGAGCTTTTGCGAACATAGCCAAGTCCAGACCTAAAGCTGAGGTATAATACTCAATCAAAACTTTATTAGAAAGCTTATCAATTGCAGAATTTTTTTTGAGGTAAGCAGGAAATATTTGAGTGAAGTTGTATACCTTTTCTTTCCTTTCTTTTTTTAAAGCGCCTAATCCTTTAATTAGTGTTGCATGTGTCTTTTGGGCTGCATACTTAATTCTGAAAATCCTTTCAAAGGTATCCCAATTTGGGATAGAGTTTGCGGGAAAATCAAAGTACCACGATGCTGCTGCTCCTTTAAGGGTGTGTGGAAAAAGTCTACAAACTACATCCTCATGTTCCCCAGCCCTTAATCCTTCTATTTCCAAATAGAAAGTTTGCAAATGGTCATCTACTACAAACTTCTCATTTGGATCAAACTTAGGAAGCAACTTCTCAAAAGCTTGAGGTAAGTCATGCAACGGAGGTGTTAAGTTCAAGGGTGATCTGGCTTTCCAAGCAGGTGGTGGATTTGGTGGGTTGAGTGGCTGGTTTGCATTTACACCTGCCATGAGTTTGGGTGGTGAGTGATGGGGTGAAGGAACAAGAGTCCTAATAGGTGAACCATAAGTTGTATCCGGTCCTACTTGATTCAAAGGCTGTACAACTTCCTATAAGGCTGTTTCTACAAGTTCTTCCAAATCTCCAACCAACACTGAGTCTTCCAATATCGGATGGCCTTTCTTCTTGTACTCTCTTCGGGGTAAATAAAGGATAATGGGTAATCCTCCAATACTCTTTACATAAGCCCATGTGTGTCTTCTCAGATCATTTACTACTTGGTTGTCCACAGCAAACAAATGTTCTCTATTTTCTTTAGTATTTGGATCAGGAAAACTGCTTTTGAAACTATCACTGGTGGAGTTATTTTGAGGAAATGGATTTCCCCGGCCAGCCATGCATTGGAAGCCTTCCTTCTAGCACCAGTAACTATTGAGGCCTGGAAATTCGCAGGAAACAATAGCAAGGGATTATCCCCAGTCAACGTTCCCAACTAGCCCGTGATTGTTTGGTGTAGGGAATCCGTCCGATTTGCGGTCCGGCTACCGTAAGTCAAGTAACAAAAATAAAAGGTTTTACCGGGTGCGGCCCAGTCCACCGTGTATATTTTTATGTTTTTTAGTTTTAAGTATCACATGCACATGCCTATCTAACATGCAGATTGATTAAGAATGCAAGGAGTGGTCACAATGTGATGCGCAGGTTCTTACCTCTCATCTTAGACTCTCTTGCCTCTAAATCACACACAACAAGAAATTAAAACTAACTACCTAACCTATCCCTAGGGAGCAAGATTATCATTAATTAATGAGTAATGTATTTTGTGCATGCATTATGAAAAATCACAGACAGCTGATATTTCTTTCAAAACACATGAAAATTTAAAGATATTTGAACAATCAGATAGCCAATTGTTTATGAACAACATTCATTACTCATAGTGGAAATTTTCATAAAATAAACTAGAGATCACTCATACAATAAAATAGGTTCAAAGAGTTAGAACAATCTCACAGTCAATGGACACAAAGCTGAAAATGAAATAGTTCCTCTTCAACAAATCCATAGCACAACATTTCAACATTCCACCAAGCTTTCTCCAACAGGCAAACTGTAATTATCTAATGAAAAAGGAAATAGTTCTTCTTACAATATGTATTCACAAATATAATTGGGAAAATGTCCCTCTCTTATCTAAATCTTCTATATTTATACAAAAAGAACAAAACTGTTGGGCTGCCCATGAATGACTCTTGGACATCCCCAACTCTTCACCTCCCACACTTTTCTTTCATTAAGTGCTTATAGAATTTACAATATATTAAAAAAAACAAATAAATTGCTTATGAGGAGGGTCTCGCTTGACTATTCAAAAACTTCTTCCACACTGAAGCCTCTGAGGCAATGCTTTCGAACTCAGAAGGTTCTAAGAAACGAATATTTATTTCAAATTTAGCAACTTGATTTCTTATTACTTCTATTCTGGCTACGCTCAGGCGAAGTTGGTCTTCTAGCAACTACACACTAACCTCAGAATGAGCTACTTCATTCCTTGGGGTATGCTCATCCAAGGCTTTGATGTGCTGGATCCTTTTCCATCCTCCTGATATCTTCTTTGCAACATCTCCAAAAACAAGCTGTGCTTTGGAAAGTTGTGCATTCTCTGTTCAGCCTCAACCTGGCAATGATTATAAGTAATCAAAATCCTCCTGAAGAACTCTACACAAGCCCCCTTTGTCTTCTTGAAAGCCTTTTTGAATTCTTCGGCTGTGTTTATGGCAAACTCCAGTAGATCATAGTCTTGCCTTAGGCTTTGTTGATCTTTTGATGGTAGATATATAGGGGTTTCCTCATTTGCTTCTAATCTTGCCATTCTTCCTGTCAAGACTTCTAAGATGTTTTGTGATCTGTCTACAAAATATGAAGAGGTTTCCAAAATCTCTTCTAGCCGATTGTCTACCTGCAAGATCTTGCACCTCTCTTCCTCTATGGCTACTTACAGTTGGTGCATCTTGCTCCTTTGTGCTAGAACATGCTCCTTGAAAGGCTGAAGGTTGACTTGCTATTCCATGGCCTCTTCTAGAGCTGTTGTTAATGAGGCAACCTGTTCTTTAAGTTCCACCATCTGCCCCTGAGATTGCCTCTCAATTTCCTCCAAGGTAGCTTTCTGTAGCTCCAACTCCCCTATCTTTCCTAGCAGCTGCTCCTTTTCTGTCCTTAACCCTTGACATTCCTGCTGCAATTTCTCCATACTTCCTTGGGCAACCTCCAAAGATCTCTTCTCAACTTGGAGGAACTAGAGATCAGCTTTTGAATACTTTATTTCATGTTGTATGTCTTCAAACTTTCTTTTCAAGCTACTACAATCCTCTCTCCCTCTTCTCAAGGTGTCCTTTAGCTGGGCAGCAGACTTCTTTGACTGTTCAAGATCAATCAATATCCGATCTACATTGTCCTCAGAAGCATGGATCAATGCAGCCCCAGCTCTGATGGTGAATCTAGGGTCCTTGTCTGTCCCATAAACTATGGTTGTATCATTTATCATTTTACTCGACTTCCCACCAGTCTCGACCTTTCTCTCGGTCCTCTTCACTATTCTTTTCCTTTCTCTATCATAAAAAATAGTGTTGAAATACGGTACCTCCTCCCCTTTCTTCTGCTCAAAATGGATTAGCCTAAGGGTAGGGACCATAGCCTATCCTGTTGTGCTTCCAGCAGCTGCCTCAGGATCTTGAATATCAGGATGATCCAAGTCCTGAGCTTGACTGTCTACAGGATCGGAAGCTGATTGCTATGTCACTTCCCCTTTCAGTTTTTTCCTTTCTGCTTCCTACTTCTTCAGTTCCTCATCCATCTTTATTTTATTTTCTTCTTCTTCACTCTGGGCAGCTTCTTCTACCTTTCTAGCTGCTTCTTGTTCAACTCTTCTCTTTTCTTCCTCCTCACCTTTGAGCCATCTTTCGACTTCCTGTGCCTGTCTCCTAGCATCTTCATCTCTTTTTCTAGAGTCTTCTTTCTCTGCCTTCTCTTGCTCATCCTGTCCTTTCCCGCCTTTAGGGGTAATTTTGTTTTTAAATCTTCTTCTCAAAATAGTTATGTTTTCTGCACTGCGGAAAATTGATTCATCTTTATCCCAGTAGATTGTGTATTAAAAATGTACATTTGCCTCCCTACAGTGCTCTGCCACTTTATTCCGGGAATCGTTCCTGTGGAAATTTATTTCCCCAAAATGGAATTTCCCCAATTCCTCCACAACTTCATCAACTTTCTTCACTCTTGTGAACTTATAGCTTCCCAACCTAAATGGTAAGGGAGGCTAAGCTGCTTTCTTATGTTCGAATAAAAAGCTCCCTATACCATCTAAGAAGACCTATCCAACTGCCTCGTGCACTACATAGTCAGTGGCATATTTTGGCAGTAGTGAGGGTGCTCTAGAGCATCCATACATTCTGAAATACAATCCATCCTCGGTTAAGTAGTAGTCTGCATATTCTTCAATCACCTGCAATGCTTCCTCCGACATGTAGTTGCACTCTTTCAAGAAAATCAATGTATATAATGGCATGATGAAGTGCTCACACACTTCTCTATAGTGATTGTGGTATTTGTGTGGCCACAGTGGCTTGTAAGCTAGGTAGACTGGTGTTCTCTCTCGGTCCCAGATACACCTCAGGTTTGGGAAGGGTTGGTTGCATAGTATGCAATCAATCAGTATGGAGCTCATGTAGAACTATGATTTCTTCTGGGACACCCCTCCTAATGCTGAAGCAATGTAGGCTAAGAGGCTATTGGACACAATGTTTTCCCAGTTGAACACTATCCCTTGTGTTGCAACCTAGAAGATGATAGGCACCCACTCCAACTTGAAGCTTTTACCGTGGGCCCTCACAAAAATTATGTTCAGCATCAGGGCAATGAACCTATAAGGGGTTCTTAGAGTGGCAATATCATATTCCCCGGACAACCTAGTCCTAAAGTTCTTGCCAGGAACTAGCATTCTCTTCAGTGTCTCAACTAGGTCCAGTTTAATTTCCTTTAACCAGTTTTCAATCAAGTATACGTGTGATTCTGGTAAGTGGTAGGCCAATGCTACATACCCAGGACTATAAGGAGCATAACCCTGTTTGTCAACATTTGCCAAAATCATGGTGGTTACATCTACCCTGGGCAGATTCCATCCAATCACTTCTGAGCATAGGAAAAGCTCAGGTCTAGTAGCAACTCGCATCAACGCAGATCTCTCTATGTTTTCATATATGGTTTTCTCCTCAAAACCTGTGTCAGGTACCTCTCGGTGAGTTATTAATCTGTAGACTTCCCCCCATTTGTATTCAGGTTCCATACCAGCTATGCATTTGGTATCCTCGTAGGTGTACTCAACTCTGGTGATAATTTCAACCTCAGGTTCCTCCTCTACTACGAGAGCCTTCTTCTTCTGTCGTTTAGACATCTCGGATTCTGAATAATTTCCCTGTCATACACAGAAATTGCTTTAGGTTTTGTTGGGTCATTCCCAGATAACATTCAAAAATGGAGACAAACTGTATGAGCATTTTACCTCATCTAGGCTAAACATGATTTGCTGTTATGAAAATAAACACACAATATTCAAAAACCAAATGTTCCCACACAAAACCAATCTGTCAAAAGGCTAAACCCAGCTCGCGACCAACATTTGCAGAATCAACTTAGAATGTCATGGGTTTTCTAAAACGAAGAAAAATTCCCTCTCGGTGCTACAGACTAAATCGTTACCCGGAAAATATGATGCCTAATCCCAAATGAAGGATACTGCATTGTGATAGTGCATTTGACTCATTGAAAATCAACGAAAGCTACTTGTTGCAAAAACACTCGCATCACGATCCGACTAGATAATACATTCTGAACCTAAACTAGTCCGCGGTTCGTGTTCAAATTTTTCAACCTAAAGGGCGTAAATTCAACAATCGTGACCCTGGTTCACAAAACGAGGGCAACTATACTGTGGAACCAAAGGCTCGGCATCTCTGAGATAAATAAGAAAACACCCTCCCTGGAAATCCAAACATAGACTGGGGGAAACTGGTGTAGACAGCGTAACGGTCGTCTGCACGGGTTCCCCAAATAGTCGAGTGTGGGTTGCAAAGTCATAATGGCCGCGGACTTAATCCTCAAGCAAACAAACCCCCACCGGGTAGCAACACCGCCTATATATTATATATATATGTGCTGAAATAGAAACTAGGTATCTACTAACCGCAGAGGCAACGAACTGACCAAGGACAACAAAACTCAGTTTGACCATTCGAATGGAAAGGTAAAATGGGCATAAGCACCTACTTGGCACTGTGCTGCGCAACTGGTGGAGAAGAAACCACAAACTTCCACGGCGGAGCCACCTAGGAGCAAAGGTACCGAAAGCGAATGCGTTGGTCTGCTTGAGCGATAACGAGAGCATGGGTAAAAACAATAATAAAATAATAAACCCCAAACCCAAAATATATACACCCCGGTCAACAAATAATCGGTGGGAAAAATAAGATCATCGAGTAGGAAAACAACTGCGGGGTTGATGATCCAGGCAGTAGCATCTCCACAACGGCAGATGATGAAACAGCGAGGAGAACCACAATGGCATCGGCAGAGAAACAAATCAAAACTCCCATCAAAGCTCTCAAGACTAAGGCCTCAGAACAATAGATGTTTGGAGAGCCACAATGGTGGAAACCATAAAGGCACCGAGTTCCATAGACCAATCAAAATCGGAGCAAAACTAAACATGACTTTGGTGAAAATGAAAAGTCGGTCGTGCGAAAAACAAAATCAAACTACATGGGAAAGATAGTGCATTTCAAAGCCGCAACAACGAAAGCTGAAAGCCTAGAAATCCGTGAATAAAAAAGGCAGGGATCGACAGAGGATCATACAACCATCAGGGAAATTCGCGATACTTCCTCCACAACGGCGGAAAACAAATGGAAAAACGTTCCAACGGGATCTTAATACAACTGTCGATAAAGAAAACACATCGGAGACCAATAACACTTGAATCGGACTTGATGTCCTATTCTTTTTCGTAATGGCAGGTGTGCAGATAACAAGACTCCCGACTCAGTAGCCTAAAACACTTCCGATGGCAGGGCAAAATCAATTTAAACAGTAAAACTTGGTTGGCATAAAAGTAATTCTTGAACAAACATCAAACAAGACCAAAGAGCTGAAACAAAGAAATAAAAGGAGGGTCCCAAATTTTTTTGGAATTTTGGGAAAATGTTGCAGCTACAACAATACCACATGACATTCGAAAAATATTGTTTTGAAGAATTGAATGACAATGCATATGGTGTAGTGTATTTTGTATACAAATATAGCCTCAAACCAAATGGGTTTGGTTCCATCAAGCTTAAACTTCCTACACTCTATGACTTTATATTTCAATATGTTCTTTATCTTCTAAAGTTTTAGAGAATCCTGTTGTCCTTGGTGGAGATTTGACAGCAAGGCCATTCCATCCACAAGTTTGATTGAATAGTACAGATCAAGAAGTACTTTGAAAACTAGATCTGAAGATGGAATTTTTTAAAGTTGAAAGGATCATTTTCTATAGCTTGGTACTTTTCCTACCTCTCTCTGCATGAAGAAGGTAATATTTCATCTAGTTTGTTATGGCATGCTAGATATGGTCATCTAAATTATAAAATTCTTTTTTTATTGAGAAAGAATGATATTTTTTGTTTTCCTGCCATTCTTAAGGAGATGAACAAATGTGATGCATGCATATTAGGAAAACATAGTAAGAATCCATTTCAAGATTTAAAATTTAGAGCATGTAAAAATTTAGAGTTGAAACACTCTGACCTAAGTGGCCCCATGCCTATTCCATCTCCCATTGCTAATAAATATCTCATCACATTTGATGATAACTACACCACAATGTGTCGGGTATACTTGTTGAAGAAAATATATGAAGCAATGCAAACATTCAAAAATTTTAATGCATGGATAAAAACTCAAGGACAATCTCATATTGGCTCAGTTCGTATTGATAATGGAAAATAATACAATTATAATGGTTTTGAAGACTATCTTTGTCAATATGGGATTTCACATCAAACTACAGCCCTTACAACCCTCAACAAAATGGCATGGTAGAAAGAATGAATAGAACCATCACAATATGGTATAGTCTATGTTGTTTTTCAAGAATATCAAATAGATGTTTTGGGATGATCCAATGCTATGTGCAGTCTATTTGAGAAATAGAAAATCTATATCATTCTCCTCAAAACAACACTTCACATGAAATGTGGTATGGCCACATCCCTTCGGTGATGCATCTTAGGGTTTTTGGTTCCACCAATAATGACTTGATACCAAAGGAACAAAGAGACAATCTTGGTGCTCAAAGTAAAAAATGTGTTTTCTTGGGTTATTTGGACACATTCAAGAAATATCATCTTTATGATGAGGTAAACAAGAAGTCTAATGTTTCCAAAGATTCCATTTTTTTTTCAAATTAATAAATATGATGAGTCTACTGAAAGACATCTTGGTCGTTTGGAAATATTTTCCTATGTACAGACATATTGTGAAGTTGGTAATGAAATTAAACATCTTGAAGAGGGGATCCCTATGTTGGATCAATCTCTAGAAAATAATTTTGAAGCACCAACTTCCCCTCATGAAGAAACTCATGAAGAATAAGTCCTTGTCACTTCACCTAAATAGGAGGTTCAATTGGATTATGTAATTGATAGGGTTGGAAGACTGAATCTTGAATAAAATAAAGCATTTCCATCTTATCAAATTGGGTCATCACAAAAAGTTTTGAAATGGGCCAAAAAGACACTTGAAAGTATCCATCCATATGAACTTGGAAATATAGGAACAATAATTTCAACCAAACAAGAAGATGGGGGAAGTGCAAATAACTCCAATGATGACATGGATGTCTCTTTTGGTTATCAATTGAATTTTTCTACTATCTTTGAACCAACCTCCATTGAAGTGGCTTCTACATAGGATGAGTGTAAAGAATCCATGCATAATGAATATGATCACTTATATAGAATAAAAATTGGAAATTGGTTGAGCCTCTAGTTGGAACCAAACCAATTTGTTGCAAGTGGGTATACAAAAATAAATATATATCGTATGGCTCACTTGACAAGCAAAATTATGCAAGGAGTTTGGTGAAAGTCTATACACAAAAGGAAGTTGATGATTATAAATATATGTTCTCCCCCACAACAAAATGGGCTATCATCGACACCTTATTGTCTTTGGATGCACAAAATGGGTGGAATGTTCATCAAATGGAGGTGAAAACAACTTTCCTAAATGGAGACTTGAAAGATAATGTATTCATGTCTCATCTAGAAGGATTTGTTGTGAAATGAAAATAACATGCGATATGTAATATTTTCAAGTCATTGTATTTCCTGAAACAAGCACCTCACACATGGTATGAAAAGCTAACCAAGCATATTATGAAGTGAAATTTGAAACATTATAATCTTGATTATGCAACATTGCTTGTAAATAAAGTTGGAAGATTTGTTGTGTATCTTGTGGTGTATGTAGATGTCCTTTTGATGACAAAAAACAATGAAAGTTATATTTCACCCATAAAGATACATTTGAATAAAGGATTTGAAATGAAAAATCTAAGACACCTTCACTACTACTTGGGAATTGAAGTGGCTCAACATCCTAAGTACATATTCATCTCCTCAAAAACGTATGTTGGAAAAAGGTTGAACATATTTTTCATGACAGAATGCAACCTTATGTCATCTCCAATGGAACGAGATCTAAATCTCACATCAATTGAAGGAAAAGAATTCTAGGATCCGACCAAGTACCGAGTACTACAAGTTGGATGACTTCAAACTTATTGGGTACTTTGATTCAAACTTATAAAGAGACATGAGTGTCTACTTATGGATACATAATGAGTCTTAGATCAAAAAATGTCTCCTGGGATCATGCAAATAGTCAGTTCCATTAGTTTCGACAACATAGGCATAATATGTGGTTGCCTCAGAAGCAAAAAAAGAGATTGTGTGGCTCAGGAAGATACTCAAAATTTTGTAGGAGAAACAAGAGAACTCCACCTCTCAATTGACTGAAAACACTTATGCAATCACATTGGTCAATAATCTCAGATTCCATGATCGAAGAAAACACATCAACACAAAGTACCGTTTGATTTGACACCATATAGAGGCCAAGATAGTCCATCTACAATGTTGTTCCTTGAATGAGAAAATTACAAACATACTCACCAAAACACTTGAGTGAGAAAAGTTTGAAAGATTAAGAAACATGCTCGAATTTACAAATACTCCTTCAGATTAAGAGGTAAATGTTAGAAACCTAATACTATGAGATTATGGTTCCATTATCAATTTATAAATAGTTTTAGTCTGAAAATACAAAAACTCTCCTTGAACTCCAACGGATCTCTTGGAAAATCTTCTTGGAATCCAATATATCTTCTGGAAGATGAATCCCAAAAGACAAATGTAAAATTAAAGATGTGGTTCATGAATAATGTGTATACTGGAATTATTCTCTAACACACATATGCATGCACACATGTATATTTAGAAAAGAAAACACAATCATAATTAAAATGATTATGATTTTGAGTTTTATCCCTAGAGATTAATGAAAAGACAATCGTTACCGTGAGAAAACAATATCCCGTTCTAGAGTGATTTGTTATTAATTGAATCATCATTTATATACATAAATATAATTTGTCATTGAAATCACCATTCATATTAGAGGTTAATAAAAATGGAAAGTTGCTTATATAAATATATTAGAAAAGGGATGGAAATGTTTATTATTTACTCTAAAGTAATATAAGAAAAGCGATTAAGGGATTTCTGGAATCATGATTTTATTGGGGAATTTTTATTTATTTTTTCTTCTTACGGACTCTTTGATTGAGAGAGGGGGTGATAGCAAATCGTTTTTCAGTTATAATCTTTTTATTGTGTTACAAACGCCAAGGGAGTTGAGCCCCAATGCCCTAACACCCTTCTTTATGTTATTAAACCTCTATGATTTTGCATAAGAGGAGGGAGAACCCTTTGTATTTGAGATATCTCATCATTTTTTAGGATAGGTATGATTTGTATTGATAGAATAAAAAGAGAGGGTCTACATCTTTGAGGACAACCAAACCACACGACTCTTTAGTTTTGAAGATCATGCATTGATGGATGCATTAAGCAAATTTTACAGTTTATTGAAAGAAGGGAAATGAATATAGTTATGCATTAACATTATTATCAAGATATGAAGAACCATTATTTTGATGATTGAAGTTTTCATTTTTTTGTATATTCGTAATTAGGGACAATTCCCTTTTAGTTTTCTTGTTGCCTATATAGGATCCAATCTCTACATTAGTTTAGAAAAAAACAATGGTCTAGACCGTATCAATTGTCGATCTCCATTTCATCACTAAAGACCTAGAATAACTAATTTATCAAAACCATATCTCTGACTTGCACAACCCTAAATTCGTGTATCTATCTTGACAAGGATAGGGTCTTGAGCTAACACGAGCTTCAACAATCCATTTGCTTTTGATTTCAATTCTTGATACACATGAGCACAAGATATGAATTTGAAAGATTCAAATTGATTCCGGATAGCTGAAAGCAGCTGCTGCGAATTAGGAGTGGGTATTTGAATTATGTTGGAAGCCCAATCTACCACCATTTTCGAATATCTGAATAGTTGTAATCAAGTGATATCTCTACTACAAGATAACTTTAGAATTTCCCGTATTGTTGTGAGTTTTGTTTTACTATTAGATTAGTGGCCTAGGGCATATTTGATATTGAGCTTGATATCCTCTAACAAGAATAACACTACCCTCACACCTCTAAGAGGTGGATCCCCTTGGATGGATCTGTCAAAGAAATCCTAACATTAGTACAAAATGAGAGATAAGAGACCAGGTGACTAAAAAAGTTAGTCACCATAGTTTTTTCAAGGGATAAACGACCAAAATTGAGCAAGCTTTAGTGATCCAACTAAAAACAACTAAGATAAATGACTAATTTAGTCACATGATAAAATATACGACTAGATAACAAGTGGCTAAAATAAAAATGACTAACGTAAATGACTAATTTAGTCACGTGAATACAACAACAAAGAATATGAATTATTTATTTATGTTAATCATTTTTAGTTGTGTTAGCATCATTTTGCTTAGCTCGTCACACAGATTGTCCCCATATTTTTTCTAACCAAAACAACTTTCATTTGACCCCTGTAACACTCGGTTCAAATTTCGGCATGTAAAGTCTTTTGTGTCTTGATGGTATATTTTTTCCATTTTCATGCCATCAATTAATTCATTGGTCTTATCAGTGCGTTCTTATAGTCGTATCGCCCAAGATCAAATTTGGTTGCTCTAGGTGTGGACGTATTGGCAGCGTGGATTGGGCATGCCGAGCCAGCTGGATTTAATTCTGAGAAGAGAAGAGTAGATTACAACATAATCTCGGGGACTTCCATGTTGTTCCCTCATGTTACTGACATCACATCACTCATACGAGCAACACCCTCGACGTGGAAAATATTTTGTGATATTTGATAATACTAAATGCCTTATACAAGATTCCTTCAATAATCTACCTGAAATCATGTTTGCAATAGGTGCGAGCCGTGTGAATCACAATGCTGCATTAGATCTCGGTCTTGTTTATATACGCTATCTTTACCTTTTTGTGTTAGCCTCAACTATACCAAAACGCAAATTCTTAGTGTTATATTATTTTATTTTATTTTAGATTATAATGTTTAAATTATTATTTTTATTTGTCTTTAGATACTCCTAATTGTTTCCACTTGTGCGCATTTTTCACTTGCATATGGTATATGTTTCCACTATGAAAATAACAAAATTCAATACAATTTATATGTTTTGATTATATTTATGAAGTAAAACATGGATAGACAAGACAAATTATCAAATTTATTTATATGGGTTCATTTCAAATGTAAATTGAGACCATTATTATTATAATTTGGTTTTTGAAATGATAGTAGAACTATTAGTAGGTCAACATTTAAATTCTTGTGATGATCTTGTGTATGCTTGAAATAATGTTCAAGATACCATAAATAAGAGTTTTATGTCTATTTGAAGTTATTTTATGATATGCTAGGTTTATAGTTAAAATATAAGCATAACCAAATGAAAGAGGAGAGTTCAACAAGGTTTTTTTTTAATATATTTTGTTCTTGAAGTTGTATGAAATTATTTCACACACTCTCATTCAAAATGTAGTGCCTCTTTCCCTACTAGCTCATACTATCCTTTAAACTTCGTATTTCTATTTACAAAAACTTTGCCCGGAGACATTGCCACCTTGGTACCTTGTGGCTCTTATTTTGTTATACACCTCTTGATCTTAAGAGTTTCACCTTGATAGGAAAATTATCGTCTCTTGTTACTAACATGCACAAATTTTAGTAGGGTATGGGATTTAAATAAAAGGAGAATATTAAAAAAAACAACATACATGTTTTTTCTAGTGATGAAAAACAAAAACAAAAACCTTTAACTAGAAGTTCTAGAAACGAACAAATTTAGAGGTTATCCCCTTCGGACAATAAAAGTGTAATATCTATTGGGAGCTCAAGGTAGGTGATGATTCATGGTTCAACTTGGCACTTATTAACTTCAAGTTCAGATTTGTACTCTTTTTAATTAAAAACATGGTACAACCAAAGCCTTACCTCCACTTATGGGAAATATTCTAGCGAATTCGCTAGGCTTTCTCCCTTCATTCTTCCTTTTGCATTGTTCAAGTTTGAAGGAGGAAGGTCTTATCCCTTCTTGATTTTATGGTTATGTAGTAAAGGTTTGGGATTCAGATACGAAACATGAATTTATGTCTTGGTGCATGACCATGGGAGTGATATAACCAGATGCATTGTTCTAGTATATGCTGCATGAAAACTAGTCATCAAATGGAATCATGCATCTAATATTTAGGGTTACAAAGTTCAAAATAAATTGTAAGAGATACCAACTTCTCTTAGTCCTGATTTCTAACAATGGACATTGGAAAGATATTTAGTCTCCCTCTCTGTCGTGAATTATGGGCATGTTCTATGGAGAGAAAGTTAGTCACCCATCTCTTCCACTTTTTAGGTACAACAATTTCATGGTTTTCTCATGTGAAGTTACCGATTCAAAACCCATTCAAGATGCTTCATTCTTTTAATTCATAGTGATTATTTTGATAATGTACTTTACAGATTCAACAATGGGATTTGTTGATTCTCTAATCCTGTAGCTACATTTGGGAAATTACGGTAGTCTTAAGGTAATTAAAGTAATTCCTACATAGAGGGTGGGGGAATTTTTCATAAGCATTTTGGTTTTCAATCTGCATGAGGGATTTACTTTGAAAACCCTTTAAATATCTTTTGGACAGCCTAGGATTTGTCTTTTTCAAATCCTAATTTTGTATACTTTTAATCAGATCTATGAGGGTTTTTTGTATTAGTAGAATCTTCTGTTGAAATATTTGTTAGTTATAGTTACTTATGTTTTGTTTTATGAAATCTAGTTGGCATCAAGGTTTTATTGTAGTCATGGCAATATTTGCAGTGGAAAAAATTACGGAAGAGCTTCGAAAGGAAATCAAATAACTCAATAGGTAGAAATGGGAGGTTGGTTTCATTTAATTGTTGTTTTCATATTTAACATCTAATTAGATTGGGAACATGTTACCTACATGGATTTAAATGGGTTTCAATGTTATTTTTTTTCTCCATTTGATATTTTGTAAGGTTTTTAGTACTATTTGTGTCGTTAGTACTATTTTAATGGTTGTTAAGGTCCTAAACTATTGTTGATGATTTGTTTGGTTCTCTTTTCATGAACTGTTGCTCAAGTGTCTGATAAAAAAATTATGGTTAGGTGGTTACATGAATATTTTTTTTGTAATGCCAAGACATTGAAATGGTGCTTTGGAAATGGTCTATAGACAAATGTCACTGATGATATGGTGACCTAGGAAGTATACCCTTTTTTATAACTAGTCAATTCAAGTTGTACATTGTTTGCAGATTATATAGAGGTTGCGATATCCAAGAGGAATGCGCATATGCATAGTGAATGCAATATTGCGGCATTAGAAATTTAGAGACATAGAAGCTAAGTTGCATTAAGTTTTAGGGGGGTCAAGAAAAAAGGGGACATGTTTTGGGGATGACTGGAAGGCACCTCCAAATTTTGAAGGGTGGGTAGAAGTGGATGGTAAAAAAATATTTTAAAATAGCTAACATTTTGAAAAAAAGGGTTCTCGATCAGAGAACTATAAGATGATTCTAGAAGTAGTAATTCATGGACAATAGGTCTAAGAGTACTTGTTTGTGTTGAATCTAGATATTAACCCATCCCCACCCAAAAAAAATAAAAATTAAAAAGGAGAGAATAGATATAGGTATTAGGATGCATGATTGTCCAAACATTAGAGGAAAAAATGGTGTTGTGGTTATCCCCCATTGCAAAATTATACTACATAGTAGTTTGGCATGCATTGTATAAATAATATTTGTCATGGAATAAATGTCAAATAGTTGGGTGGATATTTAATGGAAAATTGGTGCATGAAAGGAACCATCTTGGACGGGGACCATAATTTTTTAGGGGCATTTGCCAAACCTGCCTGTTTTGGAGGGGGGACACCTTTACAAATGGTAATTTTCCTTAGTAGTCCCCAAGGCCCTAGGGATGGGGAGATGTGGGGTACATGCCCCTGAGGGTTGGTGATGGCCTCCAACTTTCTCTCTAACTTTGCATAAATATCAAGAGTGGTTGTGTATTTGGTAGGGACTTGTAGTATTGTTATTGCAATGCATAATTGGTAACTGTGTCATATTTTCTTGGAATTTGTCACATATGTGGAGTTCCAATTTAGGGTCCTATATTAGAATGAAAAGTATCATTCCTTTGTACCATGGTCATATTTACAAAATAAATTTAACACAACTATCTCTTTGTTGTTTTTTAACATGTCAGTAAGAGACAGTGTGTTGATGCTTGCAATTTGTGTTTCACTAGTTTGCAATTTTAATAATTATACGTCTTTCTTATGTTTTAGGTGTGGTCAGCACGGGACTTCAAAACTATCAAGATATTGGTAGGACATGAAGCAAAGGATACAAGTGTGGATATTGCAACAGGTAATTCATTTCTACAAGAAATACTACCTTGCTTTGAAAATATAAATTAGTGTTCATAGACCTGCTTTTGTACTAATAATCTTTTTCACAAATGCACTATAGTTGTAACGATGCTATAAAAATAAAATAACTCAATGGGAATGAAAGACACATTAACCATTATTATCTGTAGAAATGAATTTTATAAGTTCCAACGGCTAGGATGGATTTGGATTTAGCTCTAATAGAGAACATTTAGCATTAGGAAGTTGCAATCTCCCAAGTTTCTATGAATTTAAACCTTACTAAGATACCTCAATGTGTTATTTATTAATTATCAAATATTCATGCAATATCACAATTGGGATCTTGAGAAATTGCATCTGATATCAAAACCTTTTCAAGTAATCTCCATTTAATGTTTCAACTGGGTGATGCAAGTGCCATTGTTCTTGGCAAGAGCATCCTGCAACTCTAAAAGGGTTAAGCAACAGGAAAAAAATATAATTGAACTCAAGAGTCCATCAAATTCTAGTTATATATGACAAGCATGCAAATTAATTCGGGTGGATACAATCCCGACATTCCATAATTGAAAATTAAGTGAGCTAAGTGGGATGGATATAGGCCCAACTTTCTAGAGTTGGTAATATTCTCATTTGATGGTTTAACTCTTTAACCATCTTGTTATGTACATTGTACATGACTATACCTCACAGGTTTGTAGAAGCATGTTTTTCATGTTTCACCTTTTATTTGAATCATATCTTTGGAGGATGAATTCACATAGGAATGAATCTCTATTTTGGGGGTTGTTAATGCTCATGGTAAATATAAGTTAGTGCATTTACCCTTATGTATACCAAATCATGAGTTTGTGAGGTTTCTGCGGTTGAATTTTATATTGTTAAATGGTGATTGGAAATTGACTTACACATAAAAAATAGGTACTGTAGAATTTATGTGGGACATACTCAAGCAATATAGTCTTATCATACCATTGATAGCATTAAACATGAGCCTCTTGTAGTTGTTATATACCTAATCCTTAGCTGTTGTGGTGTATTATAAATATTATTATTATTTATCATTTAGGAGTAATTATGTCAACAAACTTTAATATCTAATTTTTTGGGCTTCATTGAGTGGATTAACAAGATTAAATCGAGTGTAACAAGTGTACATCTAAGATTCATTTCATGGTCGTCGTATCTTGTGATGATTAAATGCGTATTGATTAATTTTTAAATGGGATTATTTAAATGGATAACTGGAACAATTAGTGGCCTATTGGCCTTCACCGGCCACAAGTTGAGTGGTTGTGCTAGTATGAAGAGTCATAGGTGAACAAGAATAGTCATCAGACCTCTTCGAAGACTAAAAAAAGGTCACATTTCAATGTATTTATATGTGACTCATGTTAATGAAATTGTTTCAAGTTTTGGAGTTATTTAAGGCCTTCCAGTATTGAGTAGTAAAAGTGTTATTTGAAATCTAGTATAAGATTTGTGAATTCGTTCTATTTTTTACATTTTTTTTGTGCATACAAGACAAACCTATCAAAATCCCAATATTTGATTATAGATTAACATGTACGGGACTTGGATACACATTATATTTTGTTATTTTGTTTGTTACATTTATTCTAATTTTTAAATCCTTGAAATGTAATTTGGAAGTCTACCATTGGAAATGCATATATGGATTGAAAATACTTTTAGAAATTCGTTAAATTTAATCTCAAATAGCACAAATGAAACTCAAATAGCTTAAGGGTAAGAGTCATTCGATGTGAAAGATACTCATGAAAATTGTCATAAACAGTAAAAGAGATGGAATGCAACTATTATTCCTAAGATTCAAAGGAATAATTTTCCATGTGATTTTCTTGGAGAAAGGAAAGTAGTATTTTATTGATAAATATAAATTTATACAAAGAGAGTTGTGAACCCTTGTTTATACAAATAAAAATGTGATTTGTTTCCTACGAAACCTTTATGGGGTAAGTACATTTTATATAACTTAATTCACACTAAACGCTAATTATATATTCTTATATTTAACAGAAGTTCCCTTTTACAATGCTTTAAAATATATAACTAATGTTGCATGAGGACATGTCCATGCAGATACCCATGGGTTAAGTAGGTTTATATATAGCTTAATTGATACTATCACTAATTATATATTCTTATAATTAGTACTTTTGATGCAAAAGATAGATTTATTTTCCAATCAACAACAACAAGATGCAAATGAGAGGGGAGCCTCTTATATAGGCTATAGGCTCAACAAACCTGTCACTAGAATAGTAATGTATTGTTGGAATATAATAAACCCACTCATAAAATAATTAATCATTATTTGATTAATTTCGTACCCACTAGCTTAAGATCGTTGGCATCCACTTGCACCTTAGAGTCAACACTTGTCATCTATATCCTAGGAATGATTTATTTCTGATTCTGGGTTAATCTTGACCACTTTATGGCCATCCATAATTGGTAACCACACTTTACAACAGAATCTGCTTTATTCTTCTTTTTCTACTTTATCCTTCTTTTCTATGGATAAGGTAAAGCTAATCAACTAGGAAACTGGCATCTTTTGTTGCCAACCCATCCTCCATTATTTTCTCTCTATATTCTAGGATTATAAAGTCTTTCCTTCACTCATCATCACTCACACATGCTATTGCTAATTTGTGAGGTGCTTGGTAGATTGGGAAAGTGCTTTAGTCAACTATGGGGTTTATCATAATTAATAAGCCTGCTTTATAAGCTAGCTTGAGTTGTCTTCATGCAACTACTTTTTCCTTTATAAGGATTTATTACCTATGTAATAATATCAATTATCATTTATTGATCATTCATTAATGTGTGTTCATTAATTCTTCTTCTTCTCTCCTTATGCTAATTATCTACAATTCTATGTGAGGTTAATTGTGTGCCTAGATCCTTAGCCAGTTTATGAAATTCCTTATGCCATCAAGGCTTTAGAATTTCTACATGGTATCAGAGCTAAGGTTCTCAAAGTTCAATTTCTACATGGTATCAGATCTGAGGATATCAAAGCTCTACATGATATCATATCTTTGAGAGTTCATTAATTAATCCTCCTTTTCATATTTGCAGGTTTATTTTTCCAGTTCAACTTCGAATGGATTCAAGAGTATCAGTTCCTCTTCTTTCTCCATTCACAAGCTATTCAGAGTGGAAACTGAAGATGATTTCATATCTAAAGTGACAAGGTCTCTATGAGATATCTATTGGAGCTGGTGAAGAGTCTTATGAAGAGCCAAGTGACTGGTTGAAAGACTGTGATAGAGAAATTGGAGCTATTTGTCTAGCTATCTCTCTATGCATGTGCTACCTTATTGATTCTATTGATTACCCAAAGGATCTCTGGACAACATTGGATAGAGTTTTGGGAAAGGACAATGAGGATCCTTCTAGCTATGTGGAGAGTGCCTCTAGCTCCTTAATGATTTCTCTCTCTCAAGATGTCTCGGCCTCTACATTCTCTGATGAAGTTGGTCATGAAGAAGAAGTTTCTCATATAATTCATGTTGATACTACTCTCTTTGATTCGAATGCTTCCTCTTTCAATCAAGAAGCAAATATTGAAGAGCCATCTTTTTCTATGTCTCTTGAAGTAGAAGATCTTGATTCATCTTCTTATGATGTTGTTGATGAAAAAGAAGGGACTAATGGAGCTTCTATTGCTATTGCTGATTCACTCACACATTTAGTGTTCTCTATTTCTTCTATCATGGATTCTGAGATCCATATGCCAGACCTCTCACACTTTGTGCATGCCTCTCTTCTTGATGGTGCGCAACCCAGTGACTTCCAGGATGTTTGCTTAGCCAAATCGAGTCCTTCTAGTGTTTTTCCACTTACCATACTTGATACCATGTGCTTCTGTAGCTCCTCCTTTGTTCTTGGCACTCATTCTCAGAGCCTCCTTGAAGAATTTGAACATCACTATCTTTCCTCCTCTCATACTTCTACCATAGAGGATTCTTTATCAGTATATTCCCATGAGTCTAATGTTGTGCTTATTTGTGATCTCTTGGATTTTTTGGAAGCTAGATCAACCCATGGATCCCATTCATTTGCACTCTTTGATCCTATGCCTTCTCTATGTTCCTACAAGATCACTTCCACACATCCTCTCTGTGTAGATGAATATGGAGACATTATACATTTGTTTGGATAGTTATTTCACCTATATGGAGCTCAGTTCATCTCTACTGGTTCGAATTTCTGGTCATCTTATTATCTTGGAGCTGATTACAAGTCTCAAGATCCTTCAGTATTTCCTTCACATCATTGGATCTCAGTTGTTCTACATGGTCCTATAGCTGTCCTTGATCCAGGAGAGTAGATTTATCTTCTTACCAAGAAGAATATTCCTCTAGACATCAGCATTTAAGTTTGGAGAAGCAGCAACACTAGCAGTTCAACATTTTTGGTATTGTTTTTCATGTCCTTTCTTGAGGGAGGATTTTCCCCTTGAGGTTTTGCCTCTTTCCTCATTTCCTTGGACAAGATAATTTGTAAAAGGGTGACCATAGCTTTATTGCTAGGCCCTATATGCATATATATTTCTAATTAGTTTAGGAATATCATCATAAAGTCATGCTTAAAGGGGGGTGTTGGAATATAATAAACCCACTCATAAAATAATTAATCATTATTTGATTAATTTCCTACCCACTAGCTTATATAGTTGGCATCCACTTGCACCTTAGAGTCAACACTTTCCATCTATATCCTAGGAATGATTTATTTCTTATTCTGGGTTAATCTTGACCACTTTATGGCCATCCAGAATTGGTAACTGTGCTTTACAACAGAATCTACTTTTTCTGCTTTATCCTGCTTTTCTATGGATAAGGTAAATCTAGTCAACTAGGAAACTGACAGCTTTTGTTGCCAACCCATCCTCCATTATTTTCTCTCCATATTCTAGGCTTAGCAATTCTTTCCTTCACTCATCATCACTCACACATGCTATTGCTAATTCGTGAGGTGCTTGGTAGATTGGGAAAGTGCTTTAGTCAACTATGGGGTTTATCATAATTAGTAAGCCTGCTTTATGAGCTAGCTTGAGTTGTCTTCATGCAACTCTTTTTTCCTTTATAAGGATGTATTACCTATGTAATAATATCAATTATCATTTATTGATCATTCATTAATGTGTGTTCATTAATTCTTCTTCTTCTCTCCTTATGCTAATTCTCTACAATTCTATGTGAGGTTAATTGTGTGCCTAGATCCTTAGCCAATTTATGAAATTCCTTATGCCATCAAGGCTTTAGAATTTCTACATGTATTGGGATAAATCTCTAGATATACACTAGGGAGGATAAAAAATTCTCTAGACATGGTAAACAAATCATAAATAGTGAGGGATTTAGAGTAACTACTCCAAAACCCTAACTAAAGGCCCAAGGAAAGGGGGTGCTCCTCATAGTTAAGAGTAAAATGCATGAAGGTGATATTAAATAGGCCCAACAATGGAGAATTTCATTGTACATGGTCCAAAATATAACCAAATACAATGATGTGCTCCAACAACCTAGAGAACTCCATTAGAAACCCACACTTGTGGCCCAAATAGTGTCTCCAAATTGACGTCTAGGCCCAAGTCTAAAGAAATGAGTGATGAATGCCCAAACTAGGGTACCACTCTCAATGAATAATGTGTCAAGTGATGTAAATAGTCCATAGTAAAGTCAAACCCTAGAACACTCCCTCCAAAATGCAAGGAAATTCCTACAAATACTCATGTATGTGGTATGACCCTCCAAAAATGTGCTCTGTTGTCCTCAAGAAGGATTTAGATCATGTGCCAATGGTCCAAAGTGATGAAGATCGGTCCAAGTGTTAGAGGGAATGGTCCATTATTTTCTAAGTCCTCCCACCTACCAAGGAAAAGGATCTCCATCATCTAGGAAGGGGAAGGTCCCATCCTAAGTACAAAGGTAACCTCCAAATAAAGTGTGCCAAGGGTAGCACTTTACATAAAGTACCTAATCATCATCATAAGATGCCACAACAAGTGTCATAACATGTAAATGTAGTAGAGTGCTCTAGTGGTTCGTTATATAAATAAAAATATAACATAATATATATATATATATATATCGTGCCTTTAATAAGAGGCATGTATTTTGATTTAATTAATTAATTAATCATTAGTATTAATATTGATGATATCACTTGACCCTTCTATCATTGTAAATGTAATATCATCGCTTATCTATCATACATTACATTTTTACTTTCTACTTAGCCATTTATGGCTTTTCTATGTTACTTGTGTTGGTTATCCTATATTTGAGAAACTTTGTTCCTTCATTGGTATCAGAGCTAGTTTTGATTCCAACCTTTGGCCACACCCTCTATTAAACCTTGTCTGACATTTTAGATTTTCTCTGAATCCAGGTCCTTGACCAAGATTTTAAAAAAAAAATAGTTCCTTGGCCATTATCCAAAATCTCGTTAAAAAAAAATACTATGTGAAAAACAATAAAATAGGACCTTGTCCTAAAATAAAAGAAAATAAAAGTAAAAGTAAACCCCCCTAAAAAAGAGGTAAAAGTAAAACAAAAAAAAAGAGAGGTAAAAGTAAAACAAAAAAAAAGGGTAAAAGTAAAGCCACACATGCTTTCTTAATAAGTGGGTTTGCGTTTATTCTCCAACAACAAACAAAAAAGTGAGATTTGAACCTGGGTGGGAAAGGTAACACTCATTCCTCCAAACCACCCAATCTACACCATTTTACAAAAATTAAAGGGAAAAAAATATAAAAGTGCATAATAATTGCTACTAAGAAGCGATTATTAATAAATAAAATTAATATTTAATATTTAATAATTGTAATAAATTACAATTATTATATACAAAGGGAAAAGAAAACAAATCAAAATCAGGAAAGAAGACAAAGCGAAAATGAAAGAGACGGATTTTAATAAAACAAAGAAAATATTTCTCAACATTTTGACGAAAGTGCCGATTGCCATGCTGAAAGTTAATGGGATATTTGATGAAAGTCCAATTTCCATTGCTATTTTTCCATCCAACAAGGAAATTTTTTATAAACATTGATTTCATAAATCAATTACAAGTTCAAGAATCAATGAAGAATGCGTCAAACGAAGATCAGATAGAAGTACCATTACAAATCGACGATTATCTTTTTGCAGCTCAATTCACCAATTCAGCTATAGAAGACCATCTCATCGACATAATGCTGGGTTATAATGTTAGAATAATCAATCCATAGTTAGCTACCTTAGACATTAATTAATCCAAATTTTGTCTTATTTTCCTAGTTTCCATATTCCACCTTATGCAAGTTGTCCTCCACATGTCCAAAGTGGTCAAACTTGCTAAAATTGAGTCATGGAGCACTTGGGAAACCACTTGGAATCAAATCTACTTTATTCCTGGCCTTTCTAGCACATGTTTTCTTTTTCTGCTTTATTGCCTACTTTTGCTGAGTTTTAAGCCAATTGGGAAAGTTTGACTAGGTGAATTTAACTTGTTTTTTGTCCTCATCATCCTCCACTATTTTCTCCTAAGAAAAGCATTTATGAGTTGTCCTTCCATCATCTATTATCTTGCCTAATTGATTTTTCCAATTCGTGAGCTCCTAGATAGATTTGGAAACTGCTTTATGCACCTATGGGGGATTTGTTTAGATTTAGTAAGCCTGCTTTTGACCAAATTCGAATGGAATCCTTATGCATTCAAATATCTCATGTAATTATTTATTGTGGTAGCCTATGACTTCACAAGGTTGGATTTTGTACACTTATTCAATACAGATTAGTGTTCTGCTCCATATTTAGTCTCCTTTGTGTGTAATTTGCATGTGTAATTGGCAATTTTTGTGAGTGTAATTGTTCTAACACCTGTGTTCAATTTCCACATGGTATCAGAGCCTTTGTAGATCGATTTCTCTCCTTCCAATTTGTTATCTCAGGTTTGACATCATTGACTGGGAGCATTTTGTTGACTGAAGGGACAATTTCTGAGCTATGGATCAATCTCAGAAGATCATCTTGACTCCATTAAATTATTTGAATGGAAAGAATATATGGAGATACTGTTGAGAGCGAAAGGCCTCTATAGAGTGACTATGGAAACAAAAGTAGAGCCCAATGCAACTGCAGATAAAATTAAATGGCACAACAGGAGGGATGAGGCCTATGGTCTCTTGTGTCTGAGCATATCCAGAGACCTCCTTTTCCATCTTGATGGATTAACATCACCAAATGAAGTATGGGAGAATATTGTTGAGATTTTTGGTAAGACAGATGAGATGAGGGGACATCAAATCAAAAATGAATTGATCTCCCTGAATCCCAATAGCTTTGAATCCTTGCAACTCTACTTTTCCAAGTTTAAAGCCCTTGTTTTGCAGCTAAAACAGTGTGGGATCAAAAAGAAGGAGGATAAACTGGTTTTGTCCATACCCTTGAAGCTTGGCCCTGACTATTTAGTGTTTATCTCAACCTTCCATGCCACAAAGTTGACAGCTCGAGCCTGGAAAATTCCTATCCTTGCAGATTTCATGGAATCTCTCACACAAGAACAAGATAAATTTGTGATGATGGGAACCATCAAACCTTCCAAAGACCAAGCTCTAGTTGCTGGAGATTTTAGGGTGGATTCAAAAGGCAAGAATAAACCTAAGAAGCCACTTTATCAAAAGAGAGACAAGAACAATTCTCCAGAGGAGCCCCAAGGTTCCAAGAAGAACCCCAAGAAGAAGAAGAACAAAGGAGAAATGAGCAAGTGCACATACTGTAGTGAGGGAAATCATCCTAAAAGATCTTGCATGAAGAAGAAAATTGACATGCTGACCCAATTCCTGAAGAAGAATGGCATCTCCCTTCCTGATAGCTCAAAGAAGAGGGAAGGAGGATCCAATTCAGAAGACAGAGAGAGAGAGAGTTCATGCATTGGTTGCTGGCACATCAAGCTCACCTAGTTTCATCATTGATTATAGAGCTTCAAGACATATGGTTTAAACCAAGGAGGCATTCACCTCACTTGACATGTCAAAAGGTCCACCAATTGTACTGGGAGATGACTCTCTCACTGAAATTTTGGGCAAAGGGAGGATTGATCTTGACAATGGTAAGTTTAGCAATGTATTGTATGTTTCAGATCTTTCCTCTAACCTCTTATCAGTGTATCAGATGACCCACACAGGGTCTCCAAACAAGGTCATATTCTCCCTTGATGAAGTTGATATCACAGAGATCTCAAGTGGTAAAGTCATTGCAAAAGGAGTTGCAAATCACACTTTGAAGGTATACATGTTCTCACACTTCCTACCCTACTCAAACCCCTCTTCTCTTCTGATTCATGCTAATGAGGAAAGCAAGATTTGGAATGAAATATTTGGCCACCTTAATTACAAGTATATTTCTGATCTTAGTGAAAAAGAAATGGTCATAGGGTTACCAAAGATTAAGTTTTCCAAAGAAGTCTGTCAAGGTTGCATCTTAGGAAAACACCCAGAGCAGAAATTTGAGAAAGCTAGTCATGAGAGAACCTCTACACCTCTTGAGTTGATCCATAGTGATGTTTCTGGCCCATTTCCTCATATGTCAATGATTCAGTCTGAATATTCATTGACATTCATAGATGACTTTTCTAGCTATTGCTGGGTTTACTTCCTAAAACACAATTCTGAAGTTTTTGGCCTCGTCAAAGTCTTTAAGGCTTTGGTTGAAAACCAGTCTGGGAGGAAATTCAAGGTCCTCAGATATGACAATGGTGGTGAGTATGTCAATTTTGAGTTCATTCAATATTGTGTAGATGCAGGTATTTAGATACATCATTGTATCCCTTACACACCACAACAAAATGGTGTTGCTGAGAGGAAGAACAGATCACTAAAAGAGATGGCAACCTGGATGATGGAGGCTAAGACTTTGCCACCAAAGTTTTGGGCCGAAGCTATAAAATGCGAAGCCTATATTCAGAATAGGGTTCCTCATAAAAATATTGATGGTATGACTCCTTTCGAAGCATGGAGTGGGCACAAGCCAGATGTGACCCATTTCAGGATTTTTGGCTCAAGGGCTTGGGCTAGAATTCCAATAGAAAAGAGGAAGGCTTTGCAGCCCCAAAGCCAAGTGTGTCTATTTGTTGGGTACTTTAAAGATTCAAAAGGGTACAAGCTGATGAATTTGAGCACAAACAAATCCTTCATTGAAAGGAGTGTTCAGTTCCAAGAAGAGCCTTTAGCAGCAGTGGAAGTTGGAGAATCCTTTTCACCACCAGAACCATTGAATGTAAGTGAAGAGATAGTTGAGTTTGCTGATCCTGGTATGTCTGATAATTATGATTTAATTGTAGATCCCAATAGTCCTACAATACCAAAATGGGCAGCAAATACCATTCATGCAGCTGGAGAACTAGCTGAAAATCCTAATGATCCTAGGAGGACTAGATCTCAGTTTGAGAGTGCTCTGTGCATGAAAGACCCTTTGTTTGCAGAGAAATGATATCTGATGGTTGAATAATACCCACAGACATATGAATATGTGGAACATGATCCAAGATGGAAAACAGCCATGAAATAAGAGTTCAGCTCACTCCAGAAGAACAACACTTGGGAGCTGGTTGATCTTCCCCTAGGGAGGAAGCTAGTTCAGTGTAAGTGGGTTTACAAAACCAAATTTGCTGATGATGGTTCACATTTGAAATATAAGGCAATATTGGTAGCTAATGGATACTCATAGGTACATGGCATAGACTACAATGAGACCTTTGCACCAGTGGCAAAGATGGACTCCATCAGGATAGCCTTATCCATTGCAGCTTCAAAGCAGTGGGAGGAACATCACATGGATGTGAAGTGTACTTTCCTGAATGGAGATCTTACTGAAGATATTTACAAGCAGCATCCTCAAGTATTTTCTACTAATCCATCTCTTGTGTGCAGACTAAATAAATCATTGTATGGGCTTAAGCAAGCCCCTAGGGCTTGGTATGCCAAGATTGATAGCTTTCTGCTTTCATTGAATTTTGTTCGATGCAAGTCAAATCCTAATGTCTATTTGAAGCTGATTCATGGTTCTTTAATGATTATTGTCTTGTATGTTGATGACCTTCTCATTACAGGAAGCTCAAAGGATGAAATTGCCTCCTTGAAGGATGCAATGAACCATGCATTCTCTATGACTGATTTGGGGTTATTGAGCCAATTCTTGGGGCTTGAGATTGCTCAAAACAAACATGGAATAAAATTACATCAGTCCAAGTATGCCTTGGATTTTCTGAACAAGTTCAACATGAAGGATTGCAATCCAAGCAAGACTCCCTTCCTTTCAAGAGTTAAGCTTGAAGAAGTTGATTCTTCACCTATGGTAAACAATACACTGTATAGGAAACTAATTGGGTGTTTGCTGTACCTTACAAATACTTGACCTGATATTTATTATGCAGTAAGTGTGGCTTCAAGATACATGGATCAGCCTCATGAGATCCATTCGAGAGTAGCCAAAAGGATCCTTAACTTTGTTCAGGGAACAAGGACTCATGGGATCTTCTACAAAGCTAAATTTGATCTTGATTTGTTTGGGTTTACTAACAGTGATTGGGAAGGTGACAACAAATATTGAAAGTCAACATCAGGATATGTGTTCATGCTTGTTGAAGGACCAATCAGCTGGTCAAGCAAGAAACAGAGTGCCATTGCACTATCATCTACAGAAGTAGAGTACAGAGGAGTTGTAAATGCAACAACTCAATGTTTATGGTTGCAGGGGTTACTTGGTGATTGTGGCTTCGAATCAAAATACTCAACACTATCTATTGTGATAATCAGAGTACCATTTGAATATGAAATGATCCAGTTCAAAGACAGAGAACCAAACACATTGAGATCCATATGCACTACATCAGACAGCTTGTGCATGATGGCACCATTCACCTACTCTTCTGTTCATCTTCAGAACAAGTAGCAGATATCTTCACCAAAGTTTTTTGTGAGAAGACATTCAGCAATCTCAAATCACTACTAGGGATTGCTGATCATACTGTGAAGCATGAGTGATGACAAGATTTTCAAATTTTGTTTTACTGTCCATGTTTAAGGGAGTATTTTTCCCACTAGGTTTTTGCCTCTTTCCTTGGTTAAATGGACATGCAGTATGTAAATGGTGACTAATCCTTGTTGCTAGGCCTTATAATTTTCTGATATTTTACTCATAAGTCAGGCTTAAGGGGGGGTGTTAGAATAATCAACCCATAGTTAGCTACCTTAAACATTAATTAAACCAATTTTTTTCTTATTTGCCTAGTTTCCATATTCCACCTTATGCAAGTTGTCCTCCACATGTCCAAAGTGGTCAAACTTGCTAAAATTGAGTCATAGAGCACTTGGGAAACCACTTGGAATCAAATCTACTTTATTTGTGGCCTTCCTAGCGCATGTCTGCTTTTTCTGCTTTATTGCCTGCTTTTGCTGAGTTTTAAGGCAATTGGGAAAGTTTGACTAGGTGAAGTTAACTTGTTTTTTGTCCTCATCATCCTCCACTCTTTTCTCCTAAGAAAAGCATGTGTGAGTTGTCCTTCCATCATCTATTAGCTTTCCTAATTGATTTTTCCAATTCGTGAGCTCCTAGACAGATTTGGAAACTGCTTTATGCACCTATGGAGGATTTGCTTAGACTTAGTAAGCCTACTTTTGACCAAATTTGAATGGCATCCTTATGCATTTGAATCTCTCATGTAATTATTTATTGTGGCAGCTTATGACTTCACAAGGTTGGCTATTGTACACTTATTCAATACAGATTAGTGTTCTGCTCCATATCCAGTCTCCTTCGTGTGTAATTTGCATGTGTAATTGGCAATTTTTGTGAGTGTAATTGTTCTAACACCTGGGTTCAATTTCCACATATAATTGGTTGGAAACAGTAGTAACATTCTTTGTCAATGAAAAAAAGAAGTGCATCACCTTTTTTCATGAGAAGAATAAAATAACGTTGTAGGATTTCTCCGTGGCAGTTCTTGTATCGTAAACTACAGAAGAAGAATCAACTGATGGATGATATAAATATTTAGAAGAAGAAATGGATATTTTAAACAAACTCATCATGGAAAAATAAAATGAGTTGGAGCACATCCAGAGAAAGAGAGAAAATCAATAATTCAAGTTATGTCAACATCAACAATAGAAGGAAAAACTCGAGCAACCATGTGATGACATTAAGAAGACACATAAGCTGGAAATTACAAAAATCAACATGGTGCTATCAAGAAACATCGAAGAACTGTTTAGACTACAAAATCATAGCAAAACATTAATTATGAATATTTAAAAACTAGAACATAGTCGCAATAAGGAACAATCCAATGAAGAACTCAAAGGAAGAGTTCTAGAACATCAAGAAGAAAACTAGCTCCTAAAGAATATTAATTAAGAACTAGAGAAACAAATCGATAAGTTATAAGAGGAAAAAAAATTTGCAAGACAAAAGGTTCGAGAAGATTCATAGTAAGAACAATCTACTGGAGAAAAAAATAGTGCAAATCCAGAAAGAAGCATCCGGTCTCTCTGAAAAAAAAATTCCCGTTGAGGAAGTAAATTCAGTCATCATCATAGATAAAAAAGAATTCAATACAACCGAAGAACAAAAATCAAGAACTCCTTATCAACACCCCAATTATAAACATTATTTTTACCAACGACGAGGTCAAAATGAATACACACAAAGAAGAGATGATGTCAGACAAGAAAGAACATGAAATCAAAATACAATACAACAAGTAATAAGACCTATCCCACAAAATGATCAAATAGCTTCGATAAAAATAGATTTGGGATGGACCACATCAGAGACGATGCAACAGTTCTTCTAGGGAATTCATAACTCGTATCGTCTTGTTCCATCAAATGTCGTACTGGCAAAACACAAAATAACGAGAGATAACATTCAAAATCAAATGTAAGACATGTCTTCTCTAAGTTTTGAGGACACAACTTATCTAAAGGGAAGGCAATGTTATATAAATAAAAATATAACATAATACACACACACACACACACACACACATAATATCGTCAATATTCATACTAATGATTAATTAATTAATTAAATCAAAATACATGCCTCTTATTAAAGGCACGAGGGGATTATATAAGACCCATCATTGTAAATGTAGTATCATCACTTATCTATCATACATTACATTTTTACTTTCTACTTATCCATTTATGGATTTTCTATGTTACTTGTACTGGCTATCCTATATTTGAGGAACTTTGTTCCTTCATGGTTAGGGGTTATCCCACATTTAAATGATCTTATCATATCTTCCTAATAAATTTAGAAAAAAACCATATTTATTTTGATATGCATGTGACTATTTCATTGACATGTGACTAAAATTGTGTTGGAGACATTTACCACCATACACACTCTTTTTGGTCAAATTGGCCTAGTTAAACCACTATCCTAAGTATAATTGACATTAATTGACATCAGTGGAGCATTAATTGCCATCATCCAGTCACACCCATGCCTACCTACAGTCAAGGAGGCTAACTTAGCCTTCTCCTACAGTCAAGGAGGCTAACTGGAGCACTCGGGGGGTGATCTGAGTGATATTAATGCACCTAATTGCTAACTAGTGGTTACAATCAGTTCAACCAGTCGGTTAAGGTGCCTCCTCTCATTAGATATATTATTATTTAATGATTTGGAGTCAACAGAGCGCCTCCACCAACTTTTGATGGTCATTTCAGCTTCAGTTAACCTCATCGGGGTTCATTGAAGTCATGGAGCACTAGCACTTGATGGTTGGCTTGCTATGACATGTGTTTGATCTCCTTCATTTGAGATTCAGTCATTTATTGCACTCCGACTTCAGTTAGGGTTTGGTGATTCAATTAGGGTTTTGTTCAGGTGGTTAACTGAGTGTGAACCTATGGTTGAGAGTCAATTAAGCTAGACTCACTCATTGAATTCGAATTGCCTCCTTAGGTATTCAAATTTCTCATGGATTCAAGCTATTGCTTGACATTGGTATTGCAACCATTCATTGTTTATTAAATATATAGAGAGGAAACCAATTCCGGTTCCGATTAACACCATTTCATGAGTTATTTGTTGATTATTCTTTGATGAGATTGATTATTGGTTCCTAGATCAATGTGCAAGAATAATATGGTATCAGAGCATACAATAGGATGAAGATCTATCTCTAAAAAAAATAATCTTTTTTACAGATTTCTCCATGAAAAGTGAGCAATAGCTCAAAATCCTAGCACTACACCAGAAGCCAAGGCTTACCACTCAATATCCCAAGTAAAGAAATTTTTGATCAAGCTTGCTTGATTGACTATGCTGGGTGTGATGAAATCCTAGAATGTGCAGGCTGTCCGACCTTATTTTTCCCTTTTTGTTTTGATTTTCAATGTTTCTACAGGTGAAGCATTCGCTATAGCATATCCAGATGGCCTCTTCAGTAGATCTCTTGACTCCATACAATTTCCACTCATGGAAAAATAAAATGGAGATTCAGTTGCACTCCAAAGGACTCCATAGAGTCACCATGGACACTGAAGTTGAGCCTGGATCTGCCATAGAAAAATCAAGATTCTTGAACAGGAAGGATGAAGCCTTCAGTTTCTTGTGCCTCTCTATTTCCGAATACCTTCTCTTCCATCTTACGGATCAGAAGACACCAAAATAAATATGGGACAAATTGGAATCTCTATACAGAAAGCATGATGACTTGAGAGTTTACCAACTCGAAAATGAACTCATGTCTCTTCAACCTTCCAATTTCTAGACTCTGAATGATTTCTTTACAAAGTTCAAGCATATTGTTTTACTCTTAAAGCAATGCAAAGTGGAGAAGGAGGATGATCAGCTCATCCTTGCCATCCTCTCCAAACTCAGGGCTGATTATTCAGTTTTTGTTTCTACAATCCATACGGGGAAGCTCACAACCCCCAGATGGAATATGCCTACACTCAATGCCTTCATTGAGTCCCTAACTAATGAACATGAAAAGCTTGTCTAGATGGGGATCATCTGATCTTCCTGTGATCAAGCCCTTCATGTCTTGGGGCCCAAAGATCTGAAGGGTAAATGAAAGTAGTAGAAAAATTAGAAAATTAAATTTGATGCTCCCAAGCCTAGAGTTGAAAACCAGCAGCATGATGAATCTTCTGGCTTAAGGAAGAACAAAGGAAAAGGGCACAATGGGAAAGAAAAAGTCAGGTGTTCTTACTGCGGGAAGGGTTTTCACCCTGAACATGCCCGCATGAAGAAAAATCTTGATGAAGCAACCTCTCTCCTTGAGAGGAATCACATCAATCTTCCGTAGAGCTTTCGGAGGAGAGATCACCAAGATCGGGAACCACAGCATGAGAAAGGTCATGCCCTCATGGCAAGTACTTCAAAGTCCAAAGCACTGTTGATTGACAGTGGAGCTTCAAATCACATGATGGCTTAAAAAGAATCCTTTTCATCCTTGGAGACTGGCAAATCCATCCCCATTCACATGGGAGATGACTCCACCATCATTTCCAAAGGACAAAGTACTGTAGATCTAGAAAATGGTTTTTTCTCTAATGTTTTGTATGTACCATCTCTAGTAGCAAATCTCCCTAGTGTCTATCAGATGGCACATATAGGAATGCCTAAGAGAGTCTCTTTTAGCCCAAATGATGTTGAGATAACAGAAATTGCATCCGAGAAACTCATTGCTAAAGGCCTTGCAAACCATCATGCAAAAGCCTATGAGTTCTCTCACTTTGTTGCGGATGCAAAGCCCACCGCTCTACTAACTCATGGAAATGAGGTTAGTAGGTTGTGGCATGAGAGGTTTGGCCATCTTAATTTCAAATATTTTCAGCAATTACAGAAAAAATCCATGGTTGAAGGCCTCCCGATCATCAAGGAAACCGTGGGAGTCTGCAAGAGCTGTGTGATTGGAAAACACCCTGAGCACAAGTTCAATCAGGGGAAGGAAAACTAAGCTACAAGAATATTGGGGCTGATACATTCTGATATCAGAGGTCCAATTCCTGTCACATCCATGAATGGATCAAGGTACCTCCTTAATTTTATTTATGATCTTTCAAGGTATACATGGGTTTTCTTTCTCAAAAAGAAATCAGAAGTATGTTAAAAAATTTCTGAATTGAAGGCCTTGATCGAAAAATGCCTCTGGGCTTAAGATCAAGATATTGAGATATGATAATGGAGGGGATTATGTTAGTAATTATTTTCTGTACATATGCTCCCAAAGTGGTATTTAGGTCCAACTTTCAATTCCCTACACTATCCAACAGAACAGAGTAGCGGAAAGGAAGAACCGGTCTCTCAAGGAGATGACCACATGTATGTTGGAGTCAAAGAAGCTTGCTGCAAATTTGTGGGATGAATCCATGCATGCTGAAGCATACATTTAGAATAGGGTTCCACATTCATCTGTGAAAGGAAATACTCCTTTCGAAGCATACTTCGGACACAAGCCAGATGTGTCGAACCTACGGGTGTTTGGGTCCACTGCATGGGCTCGGATTCTGCTTGATAAAAGAAGGGCTTTGCAACTGCAGAGCATAGAATTTATATTTATTGAGTATCCTAATTAATATAAAGGATTCAAGTTGAGGGATATAAATACCAAATAGATCATCATCGAGAGAAGTGTCAAGTTCGATGAGCCTCTTCAGGAGGTGGAACTAGTGAAGGAGAAAACTGTTGAATTTCCTTCCTATTCCACTGAATATTTGGATGATGAAATTGGGGGTGATGACCCTGATTTGGATCCTCTAATTTATGATATCAGTGTACAGCAATAATTATATGCTGAATCAGAACCTAAAGTGCAAAATCATCTTCCTACATGGGCCTAACAAACACTCTCCTCCGCAGGAGACAACATTGGAAATCCGGATGATCCAAGGAGAACCCGGTCTGATTTCCGAAGAGAAGGTATTGTGCTCTCTTGTTCTGATAATTTTCTGTCCAAAACTTGCTATTTGATGATTAATTCAGATCCAAAATCCCTCTACCATTCTCGGAATGATCTGAGATGGCAAGCTGCCATGGATGAAGAGATGAATTCTCTTCAGAAAAACACTACTTGGGAGCTGGTTTCTCTTCCTCCAAGAAGGAAATTGGTTCAATGCAAGTAGGTGTTTCAGACAAAGTTTCCTGCTGATGGAAGCACCTAAAAATATAAGTTAATTCTGGTAGAAAAATGTTTCTCTTAGGTCCAAGGAGTGGACTACCATGAGACCTTTGCACCGGTTGCAAAAATGGACTCCATCCGCCTTGTTTTGGCTATTTCAACATCCAAGCACTGGGAGGTGCATCACATGGATGTTAAGTCAGCATTTCTGCATGGAGATCTTCATGAAGAGATATACATGAATCAGCTTGAGGGCTACATCACTGATCCATATTTGGTTTGCAAGCTAAAGAAGTCACTATATGGGTTAAAATAGGCCCCAAGAGAGTGGTATTCGAAGATGGATGCCTTCCTTCTCTCGCAAAACTTTCAGAGATGTAGATCAGATCCAAATGTGTATTTATAGAAGCATGATGGTCATATAATTATAATTTTTTTATATTTTGATGAATTACTGATCACAGGTAGCACAGTTTCCTCCATTTCAGCCATCAAAACTGCTCTCCACAATGCCTTTGAAATGAGTGATTTGGGGCTTCTAAAACAATTTTTGGGGCTCAAAATGGAGCAAAATTATGATGGGATTATGGTCACTCAGTCCAAATAAATTTCATACCTATTATTCAAGTTTAACATGGCTGAATGTAGGCCTGCACCATTCCCTTTCCTTTCAGGGATCAGCCTTGAAGAAGGAAAACACACACCTCCCATGGACTGGACTATCTATCGACAGCTGATTGGTAGCTTGTTGTACTTGACACATTCTAGGACTGATATTTGTTATTCCATGAATGCTGTATCAAGATACATGCAGCAGCCTCATGATCTTCATTGGAAGGAAGCCAAGAGGATCCTCCAGTACATTTAGGGAACCAGGACCTACGGCATTCACTATGCTGCAGACTCCGAGCTAGAGTTGGTTGGATACATAGATTTTGATTGGGTGAGTGATTATATTGATCGAAAGTCAAATTACGGATATGTATTCATGTTTGGTGGTGGCCCTATTTGCTGCTCAAGCAAAAGGAAGGCTTCCATAGCACTATCTTCAGCAGAGGCCGAGTATCGAGGAGCGATGAATGCTTGCACCCAAGCAGTTTGGTTGCAAGGCATTCTTTCAGAGTTTGATCTTGGTAGTACTTTGTCCACTATCTTCTTTTGTGCCAACCAAAGTGATATTAAGATATCCATGGATCTAGTTACCAGGAAGAGGACCAAGCATGTAGAGATTCACATGCACTACATCAGGGAGCTAGTGCATGACTGGACCATCATTCTGCAATACTGCCTGACTGATGAGCAAATTGCAGACATCTTCACCAATAGCTTTTCAGAAAATAATTTCACTTACCTCCGTTCACTATTGGGGGTGAGTTCATCAGGGTGATCCAGACTACTTTCAGTGTTCATCTTGAAGGGGGTTTTCAACACTGGGTTTTCCCTCTTTTCCTCACTTAGTTTGTTTTGAGCATTGTTTTAGTTTCATCATTATACAGGGTGACCTATGGCCTTAGTTGCCATGGCCCTAGCATTTTTATGCATCTATGTTTTCTAACTCTTCTTGAGTATAGCTTAAGGTGGGGTGTTGGAGACATTTACCATCATACACACTCTTTTTGGTCAAATTGGCCTAGTTAAACCACTATCCTAAGTATAATTGACATTAATTGACATCAGTGGAGCATTAATTGCCATCATCCAGTCACACCCACACCTACCTACAGTCAAGGAGGCTAACTTATCCTTCTCCTACAGTCAAGGAGGCTAACTGGAGCACTTCGGGGGTGATCTGAGTGATATTAATGAACCTAATTGCTAACTAGTGGTTACAATCAGTTCAACCAGTCAGTTAAAGTTCCTCCTCTCATTAAATATATTATTTAATGATTATTTATTATTATTTAGTGATATGGAGTCAACAGGGCACCTCCATCAGCTTCTGATGGTCAGTTCAGCTTCAGTTAACCTCATCGGGGTTCATTGAAATCATGGAGCACTAGCACTCGATGGTTGGCTTGCTATGACATGTGTTTGATCTCCTTCAATTGAGATTCAATCATTTATTGCACTCCGACTTCAGTTAGGGTTTGGGGAGTCAATTAGGGTTTCGGTCAAGTGGTTAACTGAGTGTGAACCTATGGTTGAGAGTTAATTAAGCTAGACTCACTCATTGAATTCAAATTGCCTCCTTAGGTATTCAAATTTCTCATGGATTCAAGCTATTGCTTGACATTGGTGTTGTAACGATTCATTGTTTATTAAATATACAAAGAGGAAACCAATTCCGGTTCCGATTAACACCATTTGATGAGTTATTTGTTGATTATTCTTTGATGAGATTTATTATTTGTTCCTAGATCCATGTGCAAGAATAATAAATTGGAGTTAGTATTAATTCATCCATTCCATGTAAAAGAATTGCCTAACTATATTTAAGGCTTGACTCAAATATTTTCCTTATATCTTGACAAGAAGCATACTACCTTGTTGCATCCAGTAGGATGTGGGATTATGGTGGTTCTTGGGATGACAGTGATGATGATTTTCCTTTGGTAGTGTTGCAAGTGACTACAGAAGAGATGTCAGAAGGTTGTGGTCATAAAACCATTGATTCTGGTCAAATCAATGCCTCTAGCTATTTCACTCCAAAAGAATCAATGGATGATATGTAATATAAATAGTAGTATCTTTATTTGTGAACTGATTTATCATTTATGATTTGAACAATGAACATTTTGATATTTTCATTAATTCAAAGTTTCTATTATGAATATGAATCATGCTATTTAGGATGGCCTAGTTTAGCCATTCAATATAAGGAGTGTCATATGTTGCAAGGGGTCAAATATAATTGAAGATATACACTATAGAAGACACCAAGTAGTCAAGAGACATAAGATTTCATTGGCCATGAGGGAACTCCTATAAGTCATTTTGAGCATTAATAATCCCTTGTAGGTAGTCTTGATAAATAAGGTTGTACAGTTTCTGATTCCAGAAAATCAATTTTCCCTGGGAAGGGATGCAACAATAGACTACATGTCATGCCATGGGTTGCATAATAATTCTGCAAGTAGGGATTTTTTATAAACCTCACCAACACTATTAATATAGATGAGGATAATGAACAAATTATCGAGCCTTCTCTAAGAAACCACAAATATTTGCATGTTTAACCATTTTTGGTCAAGTGGTAGCTCTAGATGCTTCTTTTGAGAAGCATTGGAAAAAAGTTGTTACTAGCGACATGCAATTCTACCTTTGTTATAGAGGATATTTTTCCATTCTTTGTATACCAAGGAAGATATGAAGAAGATTATGGTGGAAGCTACTTAATTTGGGGTATAAAAAATATATGTATGAGAAATTGGCAAATTTATTCTTGAGACTTTGAACTATCATCTATTATTTCCTTCAAAGAAAGCATGTTTTACTAGTACGTTGAAAATTTCAAGTAGCATCACTTTGAGTGAATTTGAAAAAGTTACTCCTAAGAATGCTACACTTTTGTTAAAATACAAAGCATTTCCAAAATATTTATTCGTTAACTATGAATGATCTCATGTAGAAAACATATTCATCATATATTACCTTTTGGCATTGAGAAGCAGGTTGCATTGTTGAGCATGCAATTCATAATTTAAAAACCATATCATAATTTCCTTGGAGACACTTCTTATGCAACAACATCACTTTGTCTGCTACCTGTGAAGAGATACTAGTGAGAATTCATCCTATAGAAAAAAACATAAACTACACATAATTTGTCTTTATTGGAAAATAAATGAATAAAACTAAAAATAAATAACAAATTTGATTCGAATAGAAAATGAGCTTTTAACAAATTTCTAACAAAAAATGATAGGTATTAGAAATTCTAATTACGATTTGAACTTTATTGCATGGCATGTTCATCCCAATAGTGACAAAGGTAGAGAATACAACCTTGCCTAAAATAAATACAATGTTCTTGAATTTAAGCTTATGGAGTTGCTATCCCTCATATTGTATAACACTTGTGATTTTCAGTAGGCATGACAAGGTTTTGCATCATGAAACATATGGAGAATTTGTTGGTCTAAGGGTACACACTTTCATGGAAATTATTCCTATTATGACATTTTTTCTTGCACCCACGTGCTTTGATTTAATGTGGTACTCATTTGATTGAGTTGGTGATTTGGTTGGAGAAGACTCACTTCTCCCTTTTTTTATTTCCATACTTGATGGCTCATCTATTGGTACACTCCTCATGTTGCATACTTTCCATTGATGAATCAACTCCCTAGTGGATATTTTGATGATTTTGACAAGGTGATTTGTTTGGTCAATGGAAAGGTCCAGTATTTTTTGTTGTTTGACATTGGTATGACAATATCAAAGGGGATATTCATGTGATGGTGTAAATTTCTATCCCTCATTGTCATTCTTTCACATAGATGGAGGTAGTGGGACCTTGTTTTGATTTTATTCCTTGACTAGACCCATATGATGCTTATGGATTTGTGTAGTTTGTTGTTTATACTTGGACTCACATGGTTTTTTATTGTTGTATATTATTTTATCATTATATATGAGGTTATATATCTCTTGGAGGAAGGAATAACATGTTAGGATTTATAATCCTCCCTTGACCAAACTGTCTATTAGATTATTTTATCCTAACTTAGGAGTTTTATTTAATTATTTGGGTCCACTAGTACCATTGGGTCCACTTGGATTATGGGGCCACAAGTACGAGTTACTAGAGTGTGGGGAACACTGATAGATGCTAAATTCTAGTGATTGCACTTGCATGCAGCAGTTTAGGCGCCTCCTAGACCAATCCCTACATTTTAGGATCCACTAGGAGTCCCAACACCAACCTCCTTCAGTTGTTGTGAGTTGGTTACTAGTTAAGATTAGTTGTTCTTCAGTTACATTCAGTTAGATCAAAATCAATTCAGTTAGCACTAGTTATGCATGGTTGCATGTGGTAAGGCACCTTTTCTCACCTACCACTTCAGTTAGACTGAGTTAACTAATTATAAATGATTGTGTGACTTGGTTAGAAACCTTGAGTTACCCACGTGGACTCCCATAGTGATTTAGACATATTTAGTTATCCATGGAGTCAGATACAGTCACATATATTTGGTATATTGGAATTCATCCCTAATGATTTGAATTGTTTCCTATGTAACACTATTGTAACACCAAATTTTGTAATGAAGATAATACTTAATTCTTTGAGCAATACTTGTTTGTTTCCTGTGAGATTTTATTTGTTCACTTTATATAATTCATTCCTATTCACTGCATCAATAATTTGGACTCATCGCTTGATGATATAAATGGTACAATGATTCTAACATGGTATCAGATCCATTTCAATAAAGTTTCATGTCTGTCTACTCTCCATTGAACACCAAAAGTAGCTGGGTTTCCACAAAAGTCCCGTAAAGATTGCCTTTCTTCCTCTGAATTTATTGAGAGTGGAGGTGCGGGTGTGACGGACCTTGAGAAAGTTTTCATGTCGAGAGGGAAGGCATGATTCTAACATAGTTAGAATTTCTTAGTGTTTTGCAATGAAATTTTACAGGTGCTACGTAGCTTGTGTGAAGATATTGTCTTTTCCAACCGAAGAATTATGGATTCTCAATCTCCTACACCTAGGATCCTAACACCCTTCAATTATGTTGATTGGAGGGAAGATATGCATTTGGCCTTGTGCAAGAATGGCTACTTCAGGATAATACTTGGTAGGGAGGTCGAGCCCCATCATCAAGTTGAGAGAAACAAGTTTTTAAACTGCTTAGATAGAGTTTTTCAGTTATCTATGTACTCACATATCCAAAGATCTCCTCTTCGACCTTGAAGGTTTGAGGACTCCCATAGAATCCTATGAAAAGCTTGAAGACTTGTTTGGCAAGCAAGATGAGCTCCAGGGAAACATTCTAGAGAAAGAGTTGGTAGCCTTACATCCTAGCAATTTTGAGATGGTGCAACAATTCTTTACTAAACTCAAGTTTATTTCACTTCAATACAGATAATGCATAATATAAGTAAAGGATGAGAAACATTTTCTCTATATAATCAGAAAAATAGGCTCTGAGTATTATGTATTTGTCTCAATATTCCATTTCGAGAGATCTTCCATTCCTAATTGGATGATTCCCTCACTTGATTCCTTTGCGGAGTCCTTAATATAAGAGCAAGACTCAGTTGGTCCAGATGGGAGTCATCAGGACTTCCAAAGATCAAGCTCTCATAGTGACAGACTCTAACAAAGTGCAAGATAAAGGGAAGTATAAGGGGAAGGAGAATAAAACATATGATTCAAAGCCTAAAGAGAATCAGAATACTTCTGAAGGAGCTTTGGGCTCTAAGAAGAAGAAAAAGAGTATGTGTTCCTATTGTATGAGGGGTTTTCATCTAGAAGAATCGTGCATGAATAAGACCCTCAACCAGTTGAAACATCTATGTGTATAGAACAATATTTTCCTCCCATAAGGTGCATAGATGTTTGATGATGAATATTATACTGAAGAACATGAGATATTCCATGCCTTGCATGTAAGCCTCACTCCGTCAAAGTCTTATTTGATATATTCTAGAGCATCCAATCACATGGTTTCCTCTAGGGAATCCTTCATCACTTTCCCTCTATCAAGAGGACCTAGCAGTCATATGTGAGATGACTCTAAAATACTAGATATTGAGAATGGTTCATATAAAATCCATCATGATGATTTCATTCCCTCTCCTACAACAAAGCAAATTGCTGAAGATGAAGAAGAAACATAATTTTCCTCACTGTCAATTCGAATTGAAGAAAGTCTCCTTGGAGTGAATCCTTCTCCTGCTGCTCCAGAAGTGTATGATATCTCTGATATCTCATATCCTCACATGGATGATCCAAAATAAGAAATTCAAATATATATTTTTGAAGAAAAACTCTCTTTCCATTCTTTGCAAAAATTCTCCAATGATTCTTCTATTTTAAATTATGTGCGTAGTTTACGGGTGATTGTTTTAGAAAAGGAAGAGGAATTTGATTTCTCTATCTCTAATGATGTTTCTGGTGTGCATATAAGTAATACCATGGATATTTTGGAAATAATATCATATTGTGGGAGTGATCCATTCACTCTCATTGATCTAGGGCTTCCAGTAAATTCCTACATGATTACATGCACCAATTTTCAGAATTTTGAAGAAGGAGAAAATTGAGCATCTACCATCTCAGTGGAGCACATTATTGGATCCGATATGAACCTATTTGAACCTGATATGATAGTATTTGGATATGATATGAAATTATTTGGTCCAAGTTTTAAGTTTCAATAGATTTCAGTAATGCTTGAAGCTGCTCTCATCAATTTTGGTGTGAAAAATCAAGTACCGCAAGTCTCCTTCAAAATTGTTCCTGGGGATTTGATATCATTCCCCACTGTTGGGTTTTATATGAAATTATTTGGATCTGATATGATATTATTTGGTTCATGTTTTAAATTTCAAGAGCTTTTAGTAATTCTTGTAGCTTCTCTCATCAATTTTGGTGCGACAAATCAAGTACCGCAAGTCTTCTTCAAACTTGCTATTGGGGATTCGATGTTAGTTTTCTCTTATGAGTTTTATGATATTGTATTTTGTAAATAATTGATTATTTTTGAAGATATATCATATTATGGAGCTCAATCATTCACTCTCCATATTCCTAGGGCTTCTCTAGCTATCTATTTGATCACATGCTCATCTCCTCACAGAACTAGGAAAGAGGGAGACACTCTGCATTTTCCTAGACACTTTCTCCTAACACTTGGGACTGATTTTACCTCACATAGTTTCATTTTAAAGTTTGAAATATATCTTTTTTTGGTTTTTCCTCACATGGTTTGAATTATCAAGCACCTTTTCTCTCTCATCAATTGATTTCAGTTGCTCTACATGGGTCCAATTTTCATCAAGCAGTTGTCTATATTTCTGATTTAGTTGAGCATATTATTCTTCTTCCATAGAGGAAGATTCCTACAGAAATAATCATTCAGTTTGGATTCATAGGTTCACATGCATAGATTCAGGATGATGCTGCAAAGAAGAACCAGAACACTGCTTGGTTGCTTCATAATGTTGCAAATTGCAACAAAATATTTTGCAAGTTTTTAACTTGTATTTCCTGATTTGTGCTTATCTTGAGGGGGGTTTTTTCCCATGAGGTTTTCCCCCATCTCGTCAGTTTATTAAGCAAAATTTTTATCTTTTATATTGTATATGAGTGACTTATGTCCTTTTTTACAAGGCCCATAGTTGTCCAAGTTAGGATTCAAGGGAGGTGTTAGGATTTATAATCCTCCCTTGACCAAACTGTCTATTAGATTACTTTATCCTAACTTAGGAGTTTTATTTTAGTTATGTGGGTTCACTAGTACCATTGGGTCCATTTTGCATAATGGGGCCACATGTAGCAGCTACTAGAGTGTGGGGAACACTGATAGAGGCTAACTTCCACTTACTGCACTTGCATGCATAAGTTTAGGCGCCTCCTAGACCAATCTCTACATTTTAGGAGCTGTTGGGAGTCCCGAAACCAACCTCCTTTAGTTTTTGTGAGTTGGTTACTAGTCAATATTAGTTGTTATTTAGTTACATTCATTTAGATCACAATCAGTTCAATTAGCGCTATTTATGCATTGGATGCATGTGTTAAGGTGCCTTTTCTCACCTACCACTTCAGTTAGACTGAGTTAACTGATTATAACTGATTATGTGACTTGATTAGACATATGGAGTTAACCAATTGGACTCTAATAGTGATTTATAAATCTTTAGTTATCCATGCAGTCAGATACAGTCATATCCAGTTGGTATATTTGAATTCATCCCTAATTATTCGAATTCTTTCCTATGTAACACTATTGTAACAATGGATTATGTAATGAAGATAATAATGTAATTCTATGAGCAATACTTGTCTATTTCCTATGAGATTTTATTTGTTCAGTTTGTATAGTTCATTCCTATTCAATGCATCAATAATTTGGACTCATTTCTTGATGATCTAAATGGCACAACAATTCTAACATAACATCGATATTAATGTTTTCTTGTGTGAAGTACCAAAGATATTTGGGCCTTTACTACCTTGAGGAGTGATATTTGGAGGTTTGAATTTACATATATATTGACCACTCCCTCTTTATTTTCTCTATGGCACATTGTTCACATTGTATACTTAGAGATTTCACCCCCTTTCTTCTTGGGTTAAATGGACTTGGATCTAGTAGCACAAGATTTCCCTTGCCATTAGGGCTGCAAATCCAAAGTATATTGGTCATGGTGAAGGTGGAAATAGGGCTCAATCTAAATATACATAGTATACTATTGATGAGATAAACAAGAATATTTTCTATTGTAAATGAACACAACACAAATGGTTTTGAAGAAAATTATAGTATGGATGAATATGACAACACTTAATAAGCACTAACAACAATTTATGTCTACGCCTAACTTGAGAACTGATTTTAGGATGATTGATATATGCTACATATATAATTGGATGTTTAATATATAGTGATAATTCCATTGAAGTCTCTCCACCATTACAACCTTCTTGAAATATCCTACATCTAAATATTATGTTTTGTTTTTTCATCTCATCATTTTTTTCCTAGTTGTATTTAATATTATGAGTTATTGAATGGGGTGGAAATATTGACATGATTGTTGATGCAACTACATGTTTATTTAAAACCCATATTTGGGTAGTCCTAGATCAACCTTGGTATAAGAAGCATTCAATGCTACAACAACTATAACTCCATCATGTCTTCAACAATGATGAGATTAGTTATTTCTTTAACAATATTTGTGTGCAATAACTAGTAATAATTCCTTAATAGCATGACTAAAGGTGGATTCTAAAGGTAGAAGAAGTGCTCCTAAGGTGGAATGTCATAGATCTTATAGGATTGGTTGACATGGTTTGGGCCTTTATATGTGAACTCCCTTGCAGTTATGGAGACACTTGTAACTTGGATCGAGTCTTGACATGGTTGACTACAATCCCTCATGGAATGATCCTTTGATTTCCTCTTATTTAAACATATGTTGAGTATGATAAAATTTATATATTTCTTATGTAAGGGATTATCCCCTTCGTCATGGATATTTGAAACCATTTTGATATATTGGGACATGGATTAACAATACCATACTCCATGGATATAGTTATTTTTCACATTCTTGGATGAGTTCCCACCTTTACCAAGTCATTCATCTAATTGAGGAGACGTCCTAGGTTTGGGAACAATTTATAGTATTTTTACATCTTTTATGAGGCTCCATTCCACTTGTTTAAGGGTCGATCCATAGTTGGATGGTTTCTTCCACACATGTTGAGGATTGTTAGTGGACAATCCCCTTGGCGCTTAAGCTTGATTTTGTTTAGAGGGGACGTGCTAGCTTAAAGGAATATATTTGATAGGTAGTAATAACTTATGATTGTTTATTCCATTTATTAGTGGAATGTTCTATAGATGGAGTTTTTTAATGCAATATTTTGGAAATGTATCACTTGGAGAAGGCCTAGAAAGAATATGTCCCTCTCTTGGAGGCTTCATTGCACACTTTCTTGTGCAATTTTTATGGGATGCTTCACTTATGGAGGCTACACATGCCACATAAGGAGGTTTTACATGATTTCATAACCTAGATGAGGTTGGTGTCTACCTTGAGGAGGAGACGCATGTCATATCAGTATCATTATTTACTAATTGGTTTCTTCTCATATGATTTGGTAATGATAGATTGTTATTGTAATGTTTTTCTTAAAACAAATAATGCATCTAAAAGATTCCAAGATTATTTTTCTCTTCTTATTGGAGATATTATTGTAGGGAGATGGAGCTACAAGCCTATAAAAGGACTATCTCTCTGCATTTGTATTCATGGTTTCCCTCATAGCTTTGTTGAATGTCTTTTTGAGGGATTAAAGAAAAGTAAAACGGTTATTTCTTCACATATGTGAGGGTTACGTTTTTAATTTTATTTCTAGTTGGCGTTGGTGGATGCTGGAAATCACTTGAAAATAACATGTTTTCAAAGTCCATCAAGGAAGCGTATATTTACCATGTTGGAAGATTGTAAATATTTAATGTGAGAATTATTCCCATCTTATTATCCTTTGTTGTTTTATTTTTGAATGCATTCTCTTGCGTCTATCTTGTTTTAAGAGTTGGACTAATACTTTATTGTATGACACACACTCATAGTATGGTTTGAGAGTGGCACTACTATAATTATGAAACCAACAGATATTGAAATTTTGAAGCGAATCCTAAATCCTAAAAAGAGATAAAGGAAAAATATATCAAGTGAAGTTATTTGTAACTTAACACGATAGTTTCAACGAGATAAGTTGAAACTAACAACCTCAACTACTAGTTAAATATTATATGTTAAAAACCTAGAATGATTTTTTAAAGTGTTTCAAGTTAGATGTAATAACCAAGAAATATAATCAATATTGCATCATTTTGACAACTTATTCCATATCCTAGGAAATAAACTCTTGCATCTCATATAACATGAGACATTTTCTAATCCCATGGTTTACTTTGTCTCCACATATTTTACTGTATGGCCCGAAACTAAAGAGCTTAATAATATATACCAGAAACTCATTATATGTAAAATAGATACTGAAATGGACATGGGACAAGATCAAATTCGAAGGTTTTAACATCAAAAATATCTCCTTGATGCTTATCTTCCATTATAAGCAACATGGAAGGCCTTGAACTAGGAAAATAGAGCAGGATATCCCATCTCTTTCTGCATAGACAAGCTAATGTCAACTAATTAAAATATTATATTATTGAATAATACATAAGGAGGTCATAGCAAGATGGTAAATGTGAAATTTGTATGCTCCAAATTTTCCCTCAAATCACTAACATCCTCAAGAAAGACTTCTATGAAAGAGATAGGAGATCACCATATTTTGGTACACTCCAAGAGAGCTATGATCACTTCAAGCATACTTTTCCTTTCTATATAAAACCCCTCACACACACCTCACTTAGCAGATCACTCGATGTGAGCCAAATATCAAGTTTGGAGGAACAATATTAACTAGTCAAACTAATAACTCAATTACCACTCCAAAAAACACCAATGCTTGATTTCCAAGTGTGGTAATGAACAATGAGAATGTTAGATCCATATCATTCATATGGTCCAATAAAATATGGAATAACCTTGTAACAAGTTATCGAGATGCATCAAAATAGTAATAAAGTTGAAATGAAAATAATGGGGGAATGGGATTTGTAAAAACTTCATCAATCGAATCACTAGACCTTGTCAATTCTATTTCTTTGTCCACATGAGGAATATACTAAATTACCCCCCATGGCTATGTTTTTTGGCTAAAAAAGGTTCAATTGATCCAACACTAGATTTTTTCATACTAAATTTTTTTGCTTGAGATATGGCTGAGGTAATATTTGAATCTATGAGAGAGTTGGTTCCCCTAGTGGGTGATTCAATGAATGTTCTTCACGGTTTTGGAAAGCAGGGCACCAAACCATCAATTGAGGTATTTTTAAACCCTGGATCAAGTGTTTAATCTAGACCTCGATTGAGCTACTGAAATCTCAATCGAGGGTTGGGTTAAACCCTCTATTGATCTATGCACTATTTTAAAGTATATTTTATCATATTGACCTTCATGTGTATTTTGTATCAATTTCAAATCGTTTTTCTTTTATATTACATCTAGATATAGTTATTATAGTTACAAATATTGTTACCGTTCAATTGCAAATTTAATGTGTAATTACAATATAAAAGTTCAACTTCAATTACATTACAATTGCAAATTCAAGATTTAAAATTTAATTACATTACAATTTAAAATTTAAATTATAATTACATTATAGTCTACACATTATGATTCAATTACAGTTTACACATTGCAATTCAATTACAGTTTACACATTGCAATTCAATTACAGTTTACACATTGCAATTCAATTACAATATAAAATTTAAAATTAAAATTTCAACTTTAATGTGTAATTTCAAATCAAAATTCAATCTGTAGTTACAATTAAAAAGTTCACTTTCAATTCCATTAGAGTTGCAAATTCAAAATTCAAAATTCAATTACATAACAATTTAAAATTTAAATTACAATTACATTACAATTTAAAATTTAAATTACAAAATTATTCACACATTACAATTCAATTTCAATTTACATGTTGCAATTCAATTACAATTTAAATTTCAAAAGTAAAATTTCAAATTTAATGTGTAATTTCAATTGAAAATTCAATGTGTACTTACAATCTAATAAATCAATTTCAATTACATTAATTGCAAATTCAAAATTCAAAATTCAATTACAATTACATTACTCTTTACACATTACAATTCATTTACAATTTAGACATTGCAATTCAATTACAATTTCAAATTTAATGTGTAATTTCAATTGAAAATTCAATTTGTACATACAATTTAAAAAATAAAATTCAATTACATTACAAATTAAAAAAACAATTAAAAATTACAATTTGAGGATAACCATTGGAGAAGAGAATCCCATATTATATTAGAAATGCTAATTTGTCATAGTTTATGGGGAACTTACCTTCACAATGAATAGAGGATCATTGTCTATATGAAAATTTGTTATTGCAAAAGCACATAGATAAATGAAGACAAATTAAGAATTATACTCATATGCATTCACATTATTTTGATAAAAAATCAAATCTATATAGGACCATGCATGGGTTACTTGGAATGGATGATGTACATGTTAATTTTAGAAACTTGTTATTACAACATTGCATTCAACAAGTCAGCATGACAGTTAGGTCACAAGTGGCATGTGTAATTCATTCATCTGTCCAATGGGTTATAGGAATGTAAGTTTCCATCATACTATTATGGTCATCTTATGCCATCTTCCATCTCTTTGCCTCACCTCTCTTCACCTTGATTTTTGTTAGATGTATTTGAGCTACCACCACCAAATGACTGTATTGGCATGATATATATTGAGGCATAAAATCTCTGTAAATAATATAATAACCTTGTTTTTTCACTCTTTCAAAAAGGCGACCCATTAGAACTAGGTCCCCAATTTTGTATGTGAACTATCCATCTTGATAGGGTCACACCATCCTTGTTTTAATTTGTGTGCACCACATCCAATAATATGCCACATTTTCTAGATTGTTGGGGGACGCAATGACAATGAATGCATCACCTTTAATAGAAATTAAAAATATTAATCAAATGTCCTACATGCATTTCTACATTATTTGTATATGTGCAATATATAATGAAGTAATTAATAATGAAGTCTTGTACCTTCCCTAACCATATCAAAAACTCGATCATTATCTACTGAGACCACTTCCTCGTCATTGTGCATCTCTTTCCATTTAGGAATTGGATGTGGGCCCTTTAGATTAACAAGGACGTATTTTCGTTGTTTCACATATACATCATATTCACAGTGATGAATCCCATATCCATTTGCATTAATGCAAAACTCTCAAAAACAACCATGCTTCCTCGTTGCAATGAAAAATATGTCACCTATGTCTTTAATCCAAATAGAATATAATTCCTGCATACTGGGTATGGTATTACAATACCACGTCATGTATTTATTCACATCTCAAAGGGAAGCATCCCAAAAGCACCTGGATGGAATTTAATTTTTCATATAAATTCCTATCGAGCAAGTGCTTTTTTGGAAATGATAATATAATGTTATTATATTATTAATTTAGTTTGAAGTTTATTACCTACACACCAGCCTTGCTTGTTCGAGACCTTGATGTCCCAAATGTTGTGTGCACCAGTCAACTAATTTTGTAGAGCATTTGAGTAGGGTTGCACCATGACTCATATGGTACCTCCAAAGTGCTCCTTTCACACATGCACCTGCATTGTCATGTTCACCCTTTCCATGCCCTGTTTCAAAAAATATCTAGGTGTGTCGAAATATTGTCTCTTTGTGAAGGAGAATCAACCATTTAAAAGAGATTTCCTATTTGAACTACCCTGTACGCCCATCTGACCTAATTCAGTGTTCAATAAACAATTCACCTCTATATATGAATGAATCATAAATCAACCCAAAGCGGTGTTGAAGTAACAATATGTCATGCTCACGATCAGCACTGACATAAAAGTGGTACTGCTTGATCACTTCACATGACTAAGGAGTGATATCCCTACCATCAATTTTTTCCTTAGCATGTATATGCAATACATGTATGAATATAGACACCTAGTCGGAGCCATAGCACTCACTTTGTAACTCTCTCCGAGGAGAAACTATCTAGTTCTCAACAAAGTATACCACTGATAATACTGTGCTCGACTCAATACCTCACGAGAATGTTTGAATTATGAATCTTTCCACCTGGACCTATGGGAGTGCTTTATGTATTTATAAATTTGACTTTGAAACTTCTCCATAAAATATGAAACAAGAATCTCATCCTCGAGCAAGTTGTCCTCTTAGATGGAACAGATGAAGAAGATGATGGATTAGTGAATACATACTCATACATCTTCGACATAATTATGATATCTAACAATCTAGGGTATGTTGGATCGTAGGAAATGTCCTATGGAAAAATGTCAAATAATTTTATTTAGGGCATCTTCTCTCACCTACAACCACTAATTGAAAAACACTTGCTCAATATTCTTGTTGCATAGTATCATACAAATAAAAACTCACACTGTGTGAGGAGATGGTTCACCATTTCAGTTCCTTTATCAAAAATCCCAAAAAAGTGTCATAGTATAGTTGGAATTCAACATGGTATCAGAAGCAACAAGTGTCACAAATTGTATTCGACCTAATATACCATGGTTTCAATTTATTGAACATGCTAAATGGAATCTAAAAACCATGATTGGTTTTTTGGAATTCCTCATAAAGTGAAACTCCCTTCATCTCCATCACATGCTTACAATGCTCATGATAAATGCTTCTAGATAAACGTTTTTGCAGGACATGCTTTCAATCTAGAATAGCACGAGAATGGTTATACCAAAACTCTATAACCTTCTCTCTAATTCCCTTTTTCATTCTGCTTCAATATGGTTCCCTGCAAATAAGATCCCAACAAGCATCTTCATCATTTTCATTTATTCAGACCTTGATTTTAGTATATTTGAACAATGTTCTTTTTGAAACATTGAGCAATGACACCATTGTTGCTACCATTCGATTTCTTGACTTTTCTTTGTGCCACAATAGCCATTGTAATTTCCCTATGAGAAGCTCAAATATCATAATTTCTTGATTTTACAAATGCATATAATGCAATTCTTACATTTCTATTGCATTATCATATGTCTTTATTATTTTAGCATCTTGAAAACCCAACAACTTTGTGGCACATTTCTATTTTTTTGTTTTATTAACCTATATAGGATTTGAGCTTGTGTCATCACTGAATGTTGCTCAAAATACGTTTTGATTATGTTATTGACATGCTTTCTAACTGTCTAACTAGGGATCGGGTTCCCAAGCTCTTCTCATACATCAACAACTTCACAATCTTTTAGACAATTTCCACCCCTCCCAACCCCACTGCAATTCCCAATTATACTTGAAATGTGAGAGGAAAAAGTTTCATCTGATGGCTTATCGAGATCATGAAGAGGCACATGGTCATGTGATCCTTGATCAAAATGATGTGATGACTGACCATCATCTATCCCTACATAATCAAAATTCATGTGAAGGTGATTTCAATAATAAATGCATTATGCAAGGAGGTCTATTTTAAAGCACCAAATTGAAGTGTTTTTAAATGTGAAAGACACAAATGGAACTCAAGAGATGTGGAAGGTATTTGTTATGGGTTGCAAAATGTTTTTTTCTTCCTCTATATGCGTGGATGCATAATATTCCCTAAAGACCTTTCGAGTTAGTGTATTAACCACATGCATGTCGCATGATAATGTTGAAAAATGTGTCTACATATAGGTAATCTAGCAAGAATTATCACCCATGTGAATTTTGTTACGTAATAGAGTGCATAAGTATAGGGGTTATGATGTATTTTTATGGCTATGGTAAAATTAGGAAATTATTAGTCACTATCTTCCCATTTGAAAATATAATAGCTTAATGTTTAGATTATTTTAATTGCCATTATGAAATTTAATTGTAGCCATATGAACTAGATTTAATTTTCAACTTTTATTTAGTTGTTTTTTAATTGTCAAATTTAAATTGAATTGTAGAATGTAATTTCAATTTAATATTCAATTTAATTGTTAAATTTAAATTAAATTAAATTCTTGTTGTATAAATTAAATTAAATTTACCTCCATAAAATTTAATTTGGATGTGGTAATAGAATTTAATTTGTTCATCATCATAATATTTAAATTTGATTGACATTGTAGAATTGCATGGCATTAATGTGATAATATTAGCATTATTCTATTATTGTTGGAGTAACTCATATGCATAACATACACACTCATTATTCTTTGATTTGTAAGCTCCTAGATTTGATTATTAAATAGATTATAATTCATTATTATTGTAAAGGAAAAAAAATATAACTTATACCTACATCCATGCATAGAAAAAGTTGGTACAAGAATTGAAAATACATTTAAAAACAAGAAAATTGTTTTAGCTTGAATTGAAAATAACTAAATATGTATTTAACTTGAAATTGTACATTTATCTTGAGAATTGTTAGTAAAGTTTGAAAATCAAGTATGTACTAACTTTTGTTAGTAAATTTATAGTTGTACATTTAGCTTTAAAATTGCTAGTAACTTGAAATTTGTTGTGGAAATGAACAAATTGAAAATTTCTAGTAACATGAAAATTATCCATTTTACTTGAAAATGCTTACAAATTATTACACATTGTTATGTATATTTATAAGAACAAGATTTTATTTGTTTGATGCATGTTTAAGATATTATGATATACACATACCACATAGCACATACCAAATCTAATTAGATCAATGGTAGGCACAATTTGAGATTTGAATTTTCGAACTATTACATAACAATCAAAATGTTCCTTTTTATTGTTTGTCATTGTATTTTCAAACTACTACACAACTATTACAATGTTCATTTATTTGATAATGTCATTTAATTTCACGGAACTACTACGTAATTATCAATATGTTCATTTTATTTGTTGACATTGAATTTTATAACTACTAAATAACTATCAAAATGTTCATTTCATTTGTTTTCAAATTGAATTTTCCAACTAATACATAACCATCACAATTTTCATTTCAAATAAAATGAGGTTCTAAAATGAGACATGAAACAAATGTTGAGACTTGGAGCTCAGATGAGGCTATACAAATATTTTTTTAACAAATAACAAACTAAGAATCGAAATTACATTGAACTTGAAATTGTTAGTAACTTAGAAAATTCAAAGTAACTAAATATGTACATTTTAACTTGAAAATTGTGAGTAGATTGGAAAGTGTACATTTAATTTGAAAATTGTTATATTAAAGTTTGAAAATTGCACACTTTACTTGAATTTTTTTAATAACTTGAAAACTAGAAAGTGTACATTTAATTTGAAAATTGTTCCATTAACATTGAAAATTGCTAGTCACTTAAAAATTATCCATTTAACTTGAAAATTGTTACAAAATTTGAAATACAAATAACATAATTAAGAAATAATTAAGAATTTCATTACAAACAAAATAGTTAAGCAATTCTTAGGAAATAGTTAAACAAATTTGAAAATTGTTACAAATTTTGAAATATAAATAACAAAATGTTAAGAAGCTCATTAGAAACAAAATATAGTAAGGCTAAGAGGAAAAAAAAATAGTTAGTAATAGATAATTAATTATTAGAGAAACTTTATAATATGAAATTTAAATTAGGTAGCATATAATTCAAAAATTACCGTAGTTGTCTTCCATTGGAGTTTGTTGCACCAAAGGTGCATCTTCTTCTTCTCTCAACCTTGCTCTTTGTTGCCTCATCTTTTCTTTATTCTTTTCATGCTCTTCATCGTTGTTTTATTCATGAGCATGCTTCCTTTGTCGTTTTATTTTATTCCCCATCAAACTTGAATGACAACCAACAAAGATTTTTCAATTTTTTTATAACAAACAACAATATGTTCATATGAAATTTGAAGTAGATCTACAAAGAACTGCATACATATATAATGGAATATAATTGAACACTAAGAAATTGACATAGTTCTAATTGAAATAAAACTAACAATGAGTTAAATAAGTGTTGTTGGGAAATTGATTAGTGGTTATATAGAGTTATGCTGTTGTTTTTGCGTGGGAATGGTGGTTGGACAACATTAATTGTCCAACCCGTTTCCTGGGATCTATTCTATTTTTTTACAAAGACAAACTCTCGATCTGGTAAATTACTTACCTTGATCAAGGGTTTGAAGAGACCTCAAACAAGTGTTATGTGCAATATAAGTAAATTAAGAACCATAAGTCTATAGGACAATATGAGAGCTATTGGAAAGAAATTATCTAGTTAAATAATTAAGATTAATGTACACTGAGTAAAGAATTCATGACACAAATTTCATAATCGGATAATAATTGGTCAGATAATCACACGATTAATATTCATTCATTAATCAATAATACAATGATTATACAATAAATAGAATTCTAATGCTAAAGATAGGAATTGAATCTATCAGTTATTACTGACTGATTAGCTAACTCAGTGTGGAAAAATCACACTGGAGCTCACTATCACACTAGATCTCACTAGTTTAACTCCGGATATCTAAATCAGTCTACAATCAGTTAACTAATGAGGTAGGTGGAAAAAAGGTGCCACACTCCCTTCATGCATGCAAAAGTGATGCTAGGATAAATGATAGTGATCTAACTGAATGTAACTAGAGTATAACTCAGCATAATTGCTTACCTACTATAGCCAACTGAAGGAGGCTACTGGTGGCACTCAGAGTGGGCTCCTATAATGTAGGGATTAGTCCTAGAGGCACATAAAATCATACATGCACATGCAGTAAGTGGAATATAATCTCTAGGTATTTCCCCCATACTCTAGTACATTGATAATAACTTCCTAACTTAGGAAAAAATGACCAAATAGACTATATTCGACAAAGTAGGATTAATTAACCCTAACACCCCCTGTTGATCCTATATTTGGACAACTTGGGGCCTGAAAACTAGGTCAAAAGTCACCCATACAATCTAAATGAATAAAATATTACTTAATAAAATAAGGAAAATGGGGAAAACCTCATGGCAAACCCCCCCTCCTCAAGATAAGTAGGTAATCATGAAACAAGCTTCCATACTTAAGAGAACTTTTTTCTTTTTTAACAAAAACTTGTGAAAAAATTGCTGCAATTTGCAACTCTGTGGAGCAGCATAGCAGAATCGTGGTTCTTCTGTGCATAAAGAATATTTCCTCTCCATATTATTCCAATCTAATTATAGATAGGAGAAAGAATATCTCCTTTGTATCTTCTTTATGAAGGATTAATGACTTGATCCAATTTTTTCTTCACTGGGATGAATTGTGGATCGATCCTTACCATCAAGTAGCATCTCTCAAGAAGCTTGTTGCACCTCATTGAAGTAAGTGTAACTGAAAGAGAGAGCACAACATGTCCTTTCTGATACTGGGACATTGTTCTTATTTTGTCGCCTGAATCCCCAACAACAATCCCAACTGCTTCAATGAGATTTTGGGCCCATTTAGGTTTAGGCCACTGATTTGGAATAGGAGCTGGATATGGATCTGGATCCTCTTGAGGTTCAATATCAATATCAATATCATATTGATATTGTTCCTCATCTTTTGAATCTGGAACTTTAGACAATACATCATTAACAAAAGGTGTAGATAGAATTTTTTTACCTCCCCTTTCAAATGGCAGCTAAGGTTGTACTGGATCTAAATATGGAAGAAAGTGTGAGAATTCGTATGCCTTTAAGGCATGGTTTTCAACACCATTCACTATAATATTCCCAAATGATATATATGTGATCTCCACTGAGTCATGGAAAAATACTACTCGCTTTGGTGAGGTAGTATGTGTCATCTGGTATACAGATAACAAATTTGCAGCTAAGGAGGGAACATAGAGTACATTTCTAAACACTCCATGATTTAACTTGATAGAACCCTTTCCTTCATCTTGAATTTGGATGTTATCACCCATGTGAATACTCATACTATCTGTATTTTGTAATGAAGAGAATGATTCTCTGGATGTAACCATATGATTGGAGGCTTCTGAATCAACGAGGAAGGCATGTGATTTTGAACAACTAGACTTGAGTGCATGGAATCTCTCATCATGATATTTAGTCGCTTCTCTAGATTCATCCTTCCTTGTGCCTTTAGGGAGGGAAATATTGTGTTGCTCAAGGATTTTTTATATTTGATCAATGATATTCTTCATACAAGAAATTTTTGGATGAAAGCATTTCATATAGTAGGAACATAGATATTTCTTGTTTATCTTCTTGGAACCTGAGGCTCCATCGGAATATTTCTGATTCTCCTTTGGCTTTGAATCAATAGTTTTTGTCTCCTTCCATTTTCTCTTCCCTCTTTCTTGCACATTCAATAGCGTCCCCAACTAAGAGTGCTATATTCTTAGAGGATTGAAGTAGTACCATTTGAATCAATTTGTTTTGCACCTGGAGCAAAGAATCTGCAAAAGCATCTTCCAATTTGGAATGGAAACTCTTCCAGAATGGAAAGTAGAGACAAATACTGAGAATTCTAAGATAAAATTTCTCAAAATTGATAGCACAAGCTTATCATATTTACTTTCTATCCCACATTGTTTGCATTGAAGTACTAGAGATTTGTATTTTGAAAATAATTGTTGAATAGTCTCAAAACTACTGGGTTGTAGTGAAATGAGTTCATTATCCATAATATGGCCTCGAAGCACATCTTTTTTTCTAAACAACAATTCAATATTGTCCTGTGCTTCCTTTGGATTTATGAGTCCCTCAAGGTGAAACAAAATATCCCTAGAGATGTGAATGCACATGAAGCCAAAGGATTCATCATTTCATTTTAGAAACTTGGATTTCCCAATATATTGTTAGGGCTTAGCTTGTCTTCCCATTTTCATCCTATACAAACCTTTGTTGCGCAACGCCATCTGCATATGTTCCCTCCAATCAATGCAAGTGAAGGGTGTAATAATTTTGGGTGTATTAGAAGAAGCATTCTCCATTTCATTGTATGTTGATCAGTCAAATATTCCAAAAAGCTACATAGGTACCTGCAAAAAATCACTACAAAAAAAATAATTCACAATCATATCTCAATTCAAACCTTTCCACCTCGACATGTGCACTTTTTCAGAGTCTGTCATGCTTGGATAGACTTATCTAGACATAATCAAGAGGGAGCAATGCTACGATTATAGGAATTATGTGGAAAATTAGTTGCCTTTGGTACACAATGGAGATTTCTAAGGTTTGATACTAACCTGAACAAGGATCTGAAACCATGTTAAATTTAAGAACCATAGATCTACAAGCCAATATCAGAGCTACTAGAAAGGAATTATGTAGTGGAATAATTAAGATCAATGTACACTGAGCAAAGAATTCATGACACAAATTTCATATCAATCAAACAAGAATTGATTAGATAATCGCAACATTAATATTCATTCATTAATCAATAATACAATGATTATAGAATAGATAGAATTAAAATTCTAAAGATAGGATTCGAATCTATCGGTTCTAACTGACTGATTAGCTAACTGTGTGTGGAGAAATCACAATTGGAGCTCACTAGTTTAACTCTGGATGTCTAAATCAGTCTACAATTAGTTAACTAATGAGATAGGTGGAAAAAAGGTGCCACACTCCCTACATGCATGAAAAATTGGTTCTAGGATAACTGATAGTGATCTAACTGAATGTAATTGGATGATAACTTGACATAATTGCTTACCTACCATAGCCAACTTAAGGAGGCTTCTAGTGGCACTTAGAGTGGGTTCCTAAAATGTAGGGTTGGTCCCAGAGGAACATAAAACCATGCATGCACATGCAGTAAGTGGAAGATATCCTCTAGGTGTGTCCCCCATACTCTAGTACATTGATAATAACTTCCTAAGTTAGGAAAAAAATGACCAAATAAACTATATTGGATAAAGGAGGATTAATTAATCCTAACAAATCCTCGATTGAGGTCTCTTCAAGACCTCAATCAAAGTAATTTAAAAATCTCGATGGAGCTTATTAGCTCAATTGGGGGCCTTAAAAATAGCCCCATGGCCCTTTTCTTTGTAGAAAAGAAATGTTGTGTCTTTTAGGGGCTTAAAATATGTCATTAAATGCACATTAATGTATAGAGTTGATACTGTTGGATTCGTCAACGAATCCTCTTTCCATGGACATATAATCTGTGAATTTTTATCTTCGTATGTCATTCATTTTTAATTTTTTGCTAAATCTTACCCTGAAAACCCTTGTCAACAACTTTGAACAAGCTCAAAGATAAATCAACAACACTCAAAATACACATCCAAAAATTTTGAAAAAATATACAAACACTACATCGATGCGTCTTTTTCAAAAGGGTATTTTTAGTTTTTCAATTTATGTAAACAATCAAAATATTTGGCACACACATGCACATGTGTGCAAAATGCTACTTAAATATTCATTGGTCAGTTTCGAAAAATAATAACATTAAATATAATTTTTTAAGAAAAATTAAAAGAAAAATATGTATGCACTAATGCATTCTGTCTAGATCATGTTCACATATTTCATTTTTTTATAAATAATTAATTTAACATTATATTATTTTGCACACACACTAGCCACTTGTTAATTGCTCTTCAAAAATTGAAGAACATACATTTCATTGCATACAAAATTGACACATTAAATGACATTGGTATATTTAAAAAAATTATCATTGAAAAGCCAACATAGTTCCTTGCATTTCCTTTTGCATTTCCTTTTTTAATCACATGTTGAAATTCAAATAGACAATATGAGCTTCGAGGGCTTTAATGTAATACATTGGTAAAATTTCCATTTTTCATCACTATATTTGGCCAAAAAGAGTTATGTGTCTTCATAGAATCACCTATTTACTATATTAAAAATATGATAAAATTAGGTAAAATTAGATAATAAAAAAATTAATGTTAAATTTGTGAATGAAACTTACTATATATTTTATGAGAAATGAAATTGGATGCCCATTTTTAACTTTATTTTTTATACGTTTTTATATAAGTTTTTATTGTATAATTTAGTTTAGCTTTTCTTTCTATATCCTTATTAGTCCCTGCCCAGCAAGCCGTCATTTGCCATTGGTTTGCACAAAAAACTAAGTATACATTACCTTTTATCCAAAGTTTTTGCATTCGTATGCACAAAAACCTAGGCTTACATTACTTTTTATCCAAAGTTTCTGGAAGTTTACATACCATACCTTTATTTTGTCCAATCAAAGAATCAAAGAATTCTTACTCTTATTTGGCCTCATCCCGAGGCTATGAGGCTAGGTAGAACTGAAGTTAGGAAGCTCATATCTATTTATGATATGTATTTTATATGTACACAACAAATGGATTAATGCTAACTTCACGTTAACATTACTTCATAAAATTAAATGTTAAACTTAGACACAAATTAAATTACACTATTGTTGATCACCGTGTTCATATGACCGCCTCACCGCCCTTCTTATAACCACATAAAAACAAAATCATCCAAATGTCAAGACTAGACTCAAAATCATCCAACACCGCCCTTCTTATAACCACATAAAAACAGAATCATCCAAATGTCAAGACGAGACTCAATTGCATTTTTGAGTTGTCGATAAATTGTGCACCCAAATCCAGGCAGTCTAAACAATACAACAATAATATGCATCGCTCTGATGCAAATTTTGTGGCATGATCTAAATTTCTTCATGTGCAGTCCAACACATTGCTGCTAAGCAATGGAGCAGTTTCTTCATGTCCAGTACATGGCACTTGAATAACTGAGTGATAGGAATACTATACCTACAATTTACTTTTTTCAACATGTAAGCTATACCTGGAATGAAGAAACGTGATATTCCTGGAATGAAGAAACGGGACAGAAGGCCATACTTGGTCACCATTATATTTCTGTCTAAAACAGAGTAAGCATCCCTTTAACTAAGTTCTTAAGAATCCCTTTAACTAAGTTCTTTGTGTAGTAAATACATCATCCCTGTAAGAAGCTAATTGCTTTAGTTTTTTTGTTGTGGCAATATGCAAAATATACTATTTTATTTCAATTATATTTATTGTGGCCAGAAATCTATAGCAGTTGCAGCTATTTTCTCTTATGCAATGTGAATTAACTAAATGACCGATTCTTATTTTCAGACCATTTTTTCTCACCTATAAATGTTGGGTTTGACACTAATCATGATTGGGTTCTTGTTATTTACTGGAACTGCATTGATGGCGTCCTGGACCGTTGCCTTGGCCTCTATCCTTGGCCATTGTTAACACAAGGTCTTTGCCAAAGTTCGCAGGGACCCCCTTCAATCTTCCAGATGAACTCCCCTTCAATTTTGTGGAATTTTTCTCCCAATAGCTGTAACTGTTTGCATTAAGTTTAGATATTCTACCAATGCAGCGAGCACCAGGTTGTATAAAAAATACCTGCAATGCTCCAAGAAACAAACCGATAATCACAAAGAGATAATCACTTATATTGGTGCAACAAAACTATAGCAAACTTCAATTATACCAGCATCAAATATCTTCTATTAAATTATACTTCACGGGTAAGCTAGTTTTTTTATATGATTTTTCCAACTGAAATTGCAAAATCCTACTTCTGAAATTGTTGAAGCTAGTTTTTTCTATGCTTTTTCCAACTGAAATGACAAAATCCTACTATTGAAATTGTTGAATCCTACTACCCAAATTGTTGAAAATACAGATAAATGGCTGAAATTACAGATAGGCGCCTACCCCCTCGAATATTCAGGAAGTCTTTTCTATTTCCTAAGGCAATTTTTCCACCAATCCACCTACAAACAACAGTTGGTAACTTCCTTACATTAATCAATAGGATTCTAAAGGTCACATGAATCTTTCAGAGGGTTGGAATGTCACACCGAATGCACCACACAATGGACACTAGAAACGACCAGCAAACACGCCTTCCACAAAAATACCAGGCTGCTAAGAACAAAGAAAAGGAATACCTCAAGAGAAACGACATGACCCACCGAGCGCCAAATTTACTCCACCGTTGCTACTGATTGTCGTCATGGTCACGAGCTTGCAGTACTCGAATCGTACAAACATCTAATCTGCAAAGAAAATATCAGTGCTCCTTGAGAGCTATCTTCTCTGATCTCTTTTGGGTTACGTGAATGCCTTTCGTTGATAGGGATGGTTGCTTAACCTCGAGAATCGAAGAGCCCATCACAGATTACAATATACACAGGAAAGGCCCATCTCTAACTTTACGGAGCATTCATTCATTTGGACTCTTTGCACCTCTCTAATGGACGTCCTCGTCTCCCTCAGAGCAGCTTAGATTTGCAAGTTTAAAAGCCATATGTTTATGATGATGTATTCTTGCACATTTTATAAAATTGATTTAAACCAATGAACAATCCTTCATCAGAAGATATGTAAGCCTTGGAAATGGTAAGATTCAGATCTGTCTGTCAGCACTTTTACTCCTTCCAAAAGAATGCAATGCTTATTGGCACTGTCGACCTTCAAGGCAAAGCATGATTACAATTAAAATATGCTTATTGGCACTGTGGACCTTCAAGGCAAAGCATGATTACAATTAAAATAAAAGGAAAATCCAATATCTGATTCACTCAACTCAGTAGATAACTTGAATGCTCAAAATTTAAAATACTGGAATAATACCTTCACTAGTTAGTGTTGGAGATGGAGAATGGCTGTGCATCGCATAGTAGCCCTTCCATTCATATCTATCAAAAAGCTTAGTGAAAAGCCTATGTTATGAATAAATATAAATCAGCAGTATATGCAAAACACCGCCAGTTGTCATAAATAGCTTGCCAAGTGCTTCCTAGCACCAACAACTAAGCGACCAGATTCGAAATCTTGCCAGTACGGTCCAGCAAGCACTTCATGAACATAGGTATGGCCCATTTTTTACAAAGAAGCGACCATATTCGAAATCTTGACAAGTGCAGTCCAACAGACACTTCATGAGCACAGGTATCGCTCATTTTGCTAATGGTGTTACTTAAACTACCTATGTTGGTGATAGTGATGATTCAACTGCTATTATTACTAGTTCTTTATCCTTCAGCCATATGCATCGGCCAAACTAAGGTAGATAAGTGGAGCATTTGTATCATGGTACGTGTTTGTTGAATTCACATGCATTTGCATATCTTCCTTCTTTAGCCGCGTAAACTAATTTTGTACTACATTGACAGCACGTTGAATCGCCATCTTGCCACGTAGCTCATGTGTTTAGCAAATTTTATGACGTTCAAAAGCCATGGGGAACCTTTGCATGAATTTTAATACAGCTGATTATCAAGCACTTTATTCCGCTTTATTGTTATCTAATAACCAAGAAAATTAGACACCCAAAAACAAGCAATTAGTTCAACCCAATTAGTTCCACTCAATCAGATAGCTGAGGGTGATGAGGGTGACAGAAATATTAATAACCAGAATTTGGGGTCCGTTGGGCTATAGCAATTTCGATAAATGTAAGATATCAGCCTTTCGGAATACACAACTCTTCAAAACTTGTAATTGGTTTTCAAGAAAGTCACCAGCACTCTTGCTGCAGCACAAAACCAAATAAATCGAAAGATTTGCATGCAGGTAGTAAAACATCCCGTTAGATGGAAAAGAGAACATTCAGTGCAGTAAGTTCTGCTTTTATACATTAATTAATTAATTTCTGTAAGTTCTGCTTTTATACATTCTACAACTCAATTGAATTAACCCAATGAACATTCCATCTTAGCCCAAAATCTGGTTTTGCTCACTACAGCCTTTTTTTTAAAATTAAAAATGCCACCATAAATGAAATTCCGTATTCATAAAACTAAAAAAATTTATAAATGCATGACACATTGTCAAGATTATATTTTATCATTTTTAATTCTAGACATCATAATAATAAAAATGAGTCAAAATGATTATTATCCTCTACAACCTACAACTTATATTTTTCAAACTTTAGAAATCTGGTACTTTAAGAGTTGGTTGACGACCCCATCATTCAAACAAACTTATTAATTATCATTGATACAGTAAAAGAAAACAATTACTGGCCGATCCAAAGCCAGGTTCAAGTATTGCTATTGCAAGAGCTCGGTTGGTGTAGCTCATGTACTGTGACTGCAATGCAAGAGCTCGGTTTGCGTAGCAATATATAGTCGTTTAAGTATTGCTAATGCAATTGCAATAGCTCGGTTTATTAACTGCAACAGTTACTCCTTCAGGTACTTCTAATGCATATGCGATAACTCATATTATTGAATGCAATAGTTCGGCAAGCTCAGTTTATTAAATGCAATAGTTCAGCATATATTAGCTGATGTGCAGCCTTGTTGGATTTTTGGATTTGAACATGAGTTTGCTTGTTTTTTAATATGGAACAACATGAAATTTTTATGCACAAATGACAAAATCTTATTGTATGTATAGTTTTAACTAAAGGTCAGATCATAAGTGTTTTTAGGCATTAAAGGTTAATACAGACGCCCTCCCTGCCCATGCCATTCGCATGTGTCACCAGCCCACCCAGTCAATGAACAAAACCATTTTGTTTTTTTCAATAATTTTTCAATTTCTAAAGGCAGGGAGTTGCTGCCTTTAGCAGCTCCCCTTGTTTAGGATATCTAATGCATGTCCTCGTGGTAGCGGTAGGAGTTTTGATTTTAAGGCATAGAGATAAAAACATCCTTAATCGATATAAATTAATGAAAATTATAAATCTACATAGACATATATGATTTAAGATATACCAGATTCATGTTAAAAAATATCTACCAAATGCCTAAAAAAATTAAAACTCTCTAACTGCAAACCTTTGTTTTAGAGTGAAAATGTTGAATAAATGTGAACATAATGTATATGGTTTTAATTTGTAGTCTTATATATGTGGTTCTAAAAAATATTTTAAATCTAAATTGACCCGACATGTTTTTTTTATAAGGACATGTGTCATATCTAGGATGAACACTGAAGGATTTACACATCTCCCCCTACTGGGCTGTAGAATATGCTTCTTCAGCGCAATTATTACTTTTATTATAAAATTCATTTTATGTTTTTAATTTAAGATATATTATTATTTTTAATATAAAATTCATTTTATGTCTTTAATGTAAAAATGAAATCATAAATTTTTTAATAATATAAAAAAATCTTTAAAACCAATTTATCAAATACAATTTTTAATATACCCGTTTTCTGTATAAATTATTTATTTGTTTAAATCTTAAAAGTAAAAACAAAATCCATATCAAAGTTAAAGAAAATAATTCCTTAAAATTTAAATTAGTAACTACAAATGGTATCGTAGAAAATAATTCCTTAAAATTTAAATTAGTAACTACAAATGGTATCGTATGATTTAAGATATACCAGATTCATGTTAAAAAATATCTACCAAATGCCGAAAAAAATTAAAACTCTCTAACTGCAAACCCTTGTTGTTTTAGAGTGAAAATGTTGAATAAATGTGAACATAATGTATATGGTTTTAATTTGTAGTCTTATATATGTGGTTCTAAAAAATATTTTAAATCTAAATTGACCCGACATGTTATTTTTTATAAGGACATGTGTCATATCTAAGATGCACACGGAAGGATTTACACATCTCCCCCTACTCGGCTGTAGAATATGCTTCTTCAACACAATTATTATTTTTATTATAAAATTCATTTTATGTTTTTAATTTAAGATATATTATTATTTTTAATATAAAATTCATTTTATGTCTTTAATGTAAAAATGAAATCATAAATTTTTTAATAATATAAAAAAATCTTTAAAACCAATTTATCAAATACAATTTTTAATATACCCGTTTTCTGTATAAATTATTTATTTCTTTAAATCTTGAAAGTAAAAACAAAATCCATATCAAAGTTAAAGAAAATAATTCCTTAAAATTTAAATTAGTAACTACAAATGGTATCGTATATGTGAATGTGTAGACATTGATTGTTTACAAAAGTTAATAGAACTTTATATATAAAAAGTGTGGTATACCTAAAACATACTTTTTACAGAACATTAATAATGTCAAAAATATTATTACTTTTAAATTTAAAGAGAATTTGTGGTATGAAGAAAATTTAGCGGTTGAGAGAAAATTAAGATACTATAAGAGGGTCATTAATCCTAATTTGGAAGATCATAAGTATATCTCGGGTAGTAACTAACTCACAGAAGAAAATTAATATAGCCAAGATTAGAACGAACTCTCATGAACTCTGTAGTGAATGTTTGGCTCCAAAATTGTCCTTTTTCATGACTTTAATTCCATAACTTATTCACCCGCAATTTAATACATTTACCTTTAAAACGATTATATTTTACATTATTTTATTGATTATAACTCATAAACGTAAAAATTGTCTAAACCATTATTTTTGATGTATTAAATATAATCTTGACATTGATTAATTGATCCTCAAGTTAGCAACTTTTGTCCTTTGAAAGAGTACCAAATATTGCGCAAATGGTAAACATTATGATACTCCATCCGCACCTTCTTCCAGTACTATGTTCCAAATTAGGCTTGATGGTGAATCAACTCATTGGTTTGGATTACCTTCTTCCTTTGGCTCTTGTTGATCTTGTAATAACTGGATATGAAAATTAAAATTATGATTTGAATTATTTTAAATTTACACAAATAATTAAATAAAAAATTAATAAAACATTAGGAATTATTATTTTGACAAATATTAATCATTTTGATTAAAATAAAGAATTTGGTTAAATTTAAAAACAAGACTTATAAACAAAATTATTATTTTGTGTAAGTCATTCAAGAAATATGTGATGCCACATAAAACAAATGTCATTACAAACTATTTAAATGCCTAAGACTAATAACGTTGAAATTGAATATGGTGTAACAAATATCAATTTGATTACACCACTTTCAAAACCCATTCATTAATGAATATGACGTGGCTACTGTATTGAGAATTGTAATTTTTAATTGTTTACTACTATGGCATAACAATGTGACTTACCTCTATCTCTTGGTTTTTTTTGTTGGTTTTGTAATAATTTTCATATGAATGTTGAAGTCATGTGTTGATGGTGAGTCTTAGATCTCTAATAATTTTCTCATATAAACAAATGACTCATCTAAAACAATCATCCTGTATGTAAACATCCTCAATACAATATTGTTTATTACTATAACTTAAATAGTGAATTTAATGAAATGATGGATGTTACAAATTATACATTCAACATTCATACAATACTTTGTTATAAGTTTTTAATTAACAATTTGTGTTTGACAGGTGGACATTTATAGAACAAAAGAATGAAACCAAATTAACCTAGTGGAGTTCTAGTTACCAGATTTAATTGTTGGGATCCCATCACTTCTTCTGACACTCAATCTGACACTCTCGTCATTAAGCCAGGAAGTAATTTTGGGGCTTCATTTCTTAGTATAGAAGAATATGGTGAAACCGTTGGAAAACCACTTCATAAATGACCCCATCTACCCTTAAGCATATACAATTTTCAGAATTTATGAATGAATTTGGAGAAATATTTTCCAGAACATATGTGGTTTTTCTAGATTTTGTTTATTTCTGGGTGAGTGCACAAAATTGAGGGACCTTTTAGATGCAATGGTAGAGTGAATTCAATCACTCTTGATCCATAAATAGAAATCATCCCAAGCAATCCTGACCCTACCAAGCCTAGTCCCAAGGCTTCCAACATGCATTCCAGTTAGGATAGTTAACAAAATCGCGCCCCTGTTTAAGCTAACAAAATTGCGCTCCCATTTAGTAAAACCTGTTTTATGGATAAAACAGATCGAGCCCATCATTTTCTCCACAACGACACACTGAAATGAGTTTGGGTGAGAAAAGTGCAATAAAATCCACCTTGGGATCAATGTCTTCCTTGTGAGGTATTTTTTTCCAAACCTCTCATGCTAATTTCCCTATATTCAATAATTTCTATGCCCTAATTTGAATTTAAAGCACTTTTTTTTAATTTATATGCCCAATGGAAACCAAAACCCCAATTTAATCATAAAAACCAAATCATTTTGACTATTCCATATGTATATTCACAAGCATACTTATGAATCCATACCAAAATTCACATGCCCAATGAAAACCAAAACCCCAATTTACTAATAAAAAACAAATCAATTTCACTATTTGCATATGCATATTCACAAGCATCCTTGTGAATCCATACCAAAATTCACAAATATGAAAAGTTTGTCAAGTATATTGCAAGTTTGCATAAGTAATTTACATGCCCAATGTAAACCAAAACCCCAATTAACTCATAAAAAACAAATTAGCTTCACTATTTGCATATGTATATTCACAAGCATCCTTGTGAATCCAAACCAAAATTAAAAGATATGCAAAGTTTGTCAATTATATTGCAAGGTTGCATACAACTTAAAAAAAATCAAGTAGAACTCATATCTTCCCTAAAATACATAAAGAAACATGGTAAATACATTACCTCTATCCGAAATATCAAATTTGGTCATCCAAGAACATCGATAAACACCTAAAAAAAATCAAGTAGAACTCATATCTTCCCTAAAATACATAAAGAAACATGGTAAATACATTACTTCTATCCGAAATATCAAATTTGGTCATCCAAGAACATCGATAAACACCTTATAGTTTTGATTAAACTTTTTAATCCAAGTGTTAAAATAAGGTATAGAAGCTCCCCATGCTTAACAAAAATTTCCTCTTGGATGAAGGGTACTTTTTGGTTAAGGTCAAGACAACAGAGTTCAATAATAGGCTCTACGAACATCAAGATACATAGGGAGGTTGATGTGTTTGATTACATGCCAATCACATACTATCATACATGATAGAATCCAGTGGAAATCTTGCAACCTAAAATTTGCTATACACAATAATGCAAAGGATCTCATGGGTATATAGAAAGAGTGCATACAACTAAAATAACATCAAGTGGAATCCATACATGGCCCAAATTACATATAAACAAATATCATGCCACAACAAATAATTACATATCTAACAAAATCCTTGCATATACTAGGATTTTATTCATCAATAACACATTCTTCCGCCTCTTCTAGGCTCTATCCCTTGCCTCTACCTGCAATCTGGGAGTTGGTCCTACAACGGCATTAGTCAACACCTCACAATTTCAATGAAACTTCATAATACAAGCCTTAAAATAAGCTAGAGGAGCTTACCAATCAACATATGTACATAGGGAATTTTGTGTACACATGCATATGGAAATTGGGATTAATACTTGAATTTAGGACATAAATTTAAAATGAAAAAATGTTAAATGTTTATTCTTTACTGTAAAATTCAAGATCATTTTTAAAATTTAAATAATAAATTTAATTTATGTTGTTATTTGTTGTACATTAGTTTTACACTTTTCATTTCTTAGAGATGTCATTATACCATGTGTTTATTTTTCTAATGATATTTTATTTGTAGTTATGATTGGAGTGGATACTATGGACCATAATGCAGAGATATTGAGAGTTATTGGTCATATTAGAGAGATTGGTTTTTCCTGGATGGGTGGAGATGAGCTTTGTCGCTCCTTGTCATCATCATTGTTGACAATAGTTGATACGGTCGCTATATCGAATGATGCTTTATATAGCATCACATCCTAAAGGAAAACCAAAATACGGGAATACGCTCATGGTTTGAGCTATAACGAGATCAAGAAACTAAAAATAACCAAAGTGCACATATATACATTATTTAGAGTGCCTGGGATGGATGACATTCCAGAGAGTAGTAGGCCACATATTTCGGTTGAGTGGTGCATCTGTCCACCCATTAGAGACCATTGGATGGACATATGGTACATGATTTTCGATATTCCCCCGCACAACAACAGGGAATTACCATTGTACTTCCTCCAAAAACTATATGAAGATTTTGTGATGGGAAAACATGTCAACTATTTTGACATGTTGGGGTTCCACGACTTTGGTAGCCCAAAACTACCCCAATGCTAGGCATAGAAATGCCAATCGACAGATACCTCCACCCTGTTCCCAACTACCAAGGCCAAACATACCTCCTGCACATGATATGATTACCCAGACACAAGAGGCATTTCTTACTCTAGATGAGATGGTTTCCCAACACACCACAACTATTGACTAGGTAGGGACCTCTTCCTTTAGTGGGGTACAACCACCAGCTTCCGATGGTAGAGGACCATCTATTGGTGGGGACAAATCAACATCCCATGTTCCCCAGAGCGAGCCACACGTGTGCACAATGTGTGGTCAATCATGTTATGGTCATGGAACAACACATGGTACCTCTACGATGACTAGTGATCAAGTAAGGACATTGTTAAAACTCTATTATTGTTCAATTTTAATTTTTCCATATTGTACACATATTAAAATATTTGTAATATATGCAATTTTACTCTTGCAGGAGCTTGATGCTACTAAGGGGGGTGGTAGTGCACCTGATGTGGTTGTATCTGAGTCCCAAACAACCAACACCGAGTTAACATTTCACTATGTGTCATTTTGTTAATACATATCATTTTGTTAATACATGTGTTAGTCTTGATTAATTTGTTAAATGGTCTAGTATTTACAATTTTTGAAGTTATAGGAACCATATTTTGAACCGGATGTTGGAGACATTGATCTTAGTGAATTAGGGCCTAGGTGGATTTATGATTACCTCATGAATGTAATTACATGGTTAATGAATGAATCTTGTTCAAATCATTTAAATTTATTACTGTACACTCCTTTAAAAATTGCTAGTATTTATAATTTTTAAACTTGCAGATGCTATATGGATCTGCAGAGGGGCAAAACATTCCTGGAAATGGTCCCTCCCATGGGGGAGATATGTCCCGGGAAGGGGTAAGTATATTACAACATGTTAGTTTTTTGATACATATTATTCCATCCATTCAATTCCATGCCTAACTATGGTAACGTTTTATGACTGCAGACATCATCGCAAATACCTGTACTGCCTCTTTGGTTTGGATCTCCTCATAGTACAAACATAGTTAAGTGTGTTGTCTACACCAGATGACCCTCTTCCTTAAAAATAGTGGGTGTCCATGACAATCAGCCTACTTATTCCACGATAATGTACACACTTCCAATGGTAGTTGCTGGTTAGCTTTGAATTCACTTCACAACTAATTTTTCTTTATATTATTTTTGCATGTTTACAGCATCAGAATTTAGAGTCATTCGCGTCAGACCTTAGTGGGATTGTTGATTCTGCAGTCAATGCTGCATCTACAATAGGTATAAGTCACACAAAGGTACATCTACTTGAATATTTGTAATTTTACAGTTCATTTGTATTTTCTATGGACATGCATGATGTCTAACTATTTTATCATTTGGTAAATGTAGCCACACCTTGGTCCATTAGTGTATGAGACTGAGGTTGATGTTCAACCTACAACTCCTCCTGCTATTGAAGAAACCCAATCTCACTCCCAAGAACAAATTTTTTCGGTGAGATGTTCATTATTTACATAATTTATTAGTACTTTCTTAATCATGTACATGTTGATAATTGTTGAGATATTTGACATAGTTTTTTTTATTCGCGGAGAACCATTGCAGAGAGACTCTCTACAATGAGGAGGAAACCAGAGGAATATATACCATATATGGATGAAGTGAGTGTTTGTTTTATGTACAATTGAGTCGTATTTTAAATTTTCAAACTGTGTTATTGCTGTACAGTATTAGTTCAGTTACCTGATGAAAAAATATTTTCATTGATTTGTAGTCTCCAGAGATGCACAATGGTCGTGGAAAGATGCAACAAGCATTAGGGTCGGGAGAAAACAAGATAAAGTTAGAGTTTTGATGTGTTAATTGAGGACAAATATGTATTTTTCTGTACAAGAGGAAGTTAGAGTATAGGGGCGCGGTCTAGGAAAGATGTACTTTTGTCCGCATGTACATCAATGATGTTTTTGATACATGTACATTAACATGCCATTCAAGGGGCTTCTATTTTGTATTATATCTTTCACGATATAAAAAATATTTCATATCAAGGATCATGATATCTTCATGGTTAGGTCTTTTAAATGTGATTATACACATGTGGCCAAGAATGTTTATATGTGTAATGTTCTCAATTTTTGATATATTTTATGATTGTATGGAGATAGCAGTTATAAATTTGAGAACAATGCACAATTAAAATATTACGTAATGACAAAAATGTACATTTAAATTGTTTTTTACCACGATCCAATTGCATATATAATGTTAGATTAACAGTGTTAAATTGTATTCACAAAGATGGAACATACCTAACACACATAAGCACCCAACACAAGTAAGCAACTGATCCAACTAAGTGGAATCAAAAATCACCTTACCCACATAACAACCTAACAAATGTTAAAAGGATGCACAAAGTTGACACACCTAAGTGATGCACCTGTGTGGTCTACATAAATAAAATTGGTGTTTGGCATGATGTCTTTCATCTAACAAATATATGAGATACACATCAAACCTAAAAGTATTTGAGTATAAGGTTGATTGAAGATAATGGTTATGATTATATCCTGCACATTATGTAAATCCTGCACATTATTTTATCATTTTGTTAATGTACATGGCATTTGATGAATCACCTCGAGGAACAACTTTGGAAGAGATGAAAATTATGTGTGATTTTATTATAGTTTAAATTTATTGGAGAAGTACTATTCTGAATCTTGTTTTATAAATTTATGTTTATGGCATAAGAATTGAAACATTCTTAGTGTGAAGATATATATTTTGTAATAATGGTGTAATTGGTTCGCCATTTGTTTCTAAACATAAACATGTTCCATTACATGGTTAATGACATAACGACATTGTCTCCTAAAAGGTTTATTATGGTGATATGGAGAGTCTAGATAAGGAATTATCCAAGGAATATTTTTTCGCTACATTGTCTTATATGAAGAATGCTAAATCTATAGGTATATGTGAATGGATTATATCCTTTTGATTTTTACATACCATAAATGTGGGATAATATTCATGATGAGATGGTTTACAACCGCTTTCAACCTGACACTCTTCCTTTGGTTAAAGTGGAAAATATGCTAGGTTTATGTGAAACTTGAGTTGTTAGACACATTTTTCTCTTCCTTAGGGTCCATATTCAATGCTCACAAAACCAAATTTTGATTAGCATGTTTCGATGTCTCTCTAGACTGCACCCTTATTGCTTGCCCTTATATCAAGTCTGTTTTTGTTGCATGATGTTTAGGGATTCCCTTTGGAGTTGGGTTGTTGTCAATCACAATGTGGGATTGATGTTTCGAGAGGCCACCACCTATGTTTTGTATCTAGTACCATAAGGACCTTACATTTGGAGGGTATTTCATATTATTCAAGAATATCATCTTTCTTATCCATCCTATCTGTTTCATTCTGAGTTTACTATTAAGTCTATTCACATGGGATTTTTTACCTCATATGTCCTTATTGACACAGTTAAATCATGTGAATAACTAATTTCCCAGTTCTTATACCAGGTCTCCATGTTCTACATTGCTTTAGCCATTTCCTCTAGCATTTCATCGTGCAAACACTCACATCTCTTGGATGAAAATGCTAAATTAATATGGAAAAAAACTTCTTTTGAATTTCTAGTCTCACGAATGATATGAGATCCAAAGATCAATACCCCTCCACATAGAGATTGACAACTCATTTTTCCTTGATGACAACACAAAAAAAGAATATTTCTTGCTTGACAATTATGGGAAATAATTCAAGTTCAACACCTCACAACAGGTAACAAAACTCTCAACATCTACACATGGAATAATAGTTTGCAACAAGTATTTTTTTTAAGAGGGGAAGATCTACACTCACCTTCAAATAGATATCAATTAATACTTCTTCCCAATTCTATGTTGCACCCTATTGTGGGTATCCTTTATTCTCTGTGATACCAATCAAATAGAAACCATCATCATATATGTTTAATCCCACCTCCTACAGGCTTTCAGGGACACCTGTTGAATCCCTACCTCGGTCATAGAATGGAAATCGTGCATCAAAATGGGGTTCCAGTAGTTCATCCAAGTGTGTTTAAGCGGGTTCCATGTGGGAATTCTAGTCACATCTTCATGGTCGAGGAATTTTCAAATTTGACCCCTATGTGCAAAAAAATCACATTCCCTTACTATGAAAAACACTAGTTTCCAAAATTTACCTGACTAGGATCCTTTGTCCATGGAACTAGAGTAGAGAGATACCCCTAGAACTATACAGATTTCATGAATCTGATGGAGTCGACGATTCATCAATCCGAGCCACAATCATCATTCTATGGCATGTTGAAACCCACATCCTATAGGCTTTTAGGCACACCTATTGAATCCCTACCCAAGGCATAGAATGGAAACCGTGCATCAAAATGGGGTTATGGTGGGCCATGAAAGCATTTTTAGGTAGGTTCCATGTGACAATACTAGCCACATGTTCATGGTCGAGGAATTTAAAAAGTTGACCCCTATGTGCAAAAATTACACATTCCCTTACTAAGCAAAACCCGACTTTCCAAAATTGACCTAAAACAAGATCTGTTGTCCATGGACCTAGAGTAGAGGGACACCCCTAGCACTATCTAGATGTTTTGAATCCAACGAATTCAATGGTTCATCGATTCGAGCCACGGTCATCATTCTATGGCACATTGAAGCCCACCTCCTACAGGCTTTCAAGGACACATGTTGAATCCCTACCCCGGGCATAGAATCGCAATCCTGCATAAAAAATGAGTTCTTATGGGTCATGCAAGTGTGTTTATGGAGGTTCCATGTGGGAACTCTAGCCACACATTAACGATCAAGAAATTTGCAAAGTTGACCCCTATGTGCAAAATTTTCACATTCCCTTACTAATAAGTACCATAGTTTCCAAAATTGACCTAAAACAGGATCCCTTGTCCATGGACCCATAGTAGAGGGACACCCCTAGCACTATCCCGATGTCCTGAATCCAACAGAGTCGATGGTTCATCAATTTGAGCCATGATCATCATTCTATGGCACGTTGAATCTGACCTCCTATAGGATTTTAGGGACACCTGTTAAATCCTTACCCGTGGCATAAAATGGAAAGCATGCATCAAAAAGGGGTTTCAATGGGTCATGCAAGCATTTTTAGGGAGGTTCCATGTGGGAAATCTAGCCACATGTTCATAGTCGAGGAATTTGCAAAGTTGACCCCTATGTGCAAATATTTCACATTCCCTTACTAAGAAAAACCCGAGTTTCCAAAATTGATGTAAAACAGAATCCCTTGTACATGGACCAATATTAGAGGGACACCCCTAGAACTATCATATCAAGATTTCCTGAATGGATTCTATCGTTCATCGATCCAGGCCATGGTCATCATTCTATGTAATGTTGAATCCTGCCTCCTAGAGGCTTTCAAGGACACATGTTGAATCCCTTCCCGAGGCATATAATGGAAACCATGCATCAAAACGGGGTTCAGGTGGATCATGCAAGCATGTTTAGGGAGCTTCCATCTGGGAATGCTAGCCACATGTTCACGGTCGAGTAATTTGCAAAGTTTACCCTAGTGTGCAAAATTTTCACATTCCCTTACTGAGCAAAACCCTAGTTTCCAAAATTGATATAAAATAGGATCCCTTTATCCATGGAACTAGAGTAGAGGTCCACCCCTAGAAATATCCTAATTTCTTGAATCCAACGGATTCGATGGTTCATCAATCCAAGCCACTTTCATCGATCTATGACACGCTGAATCCCACCTCCTACAGGCTTTCAGGGACACCTATTGAATCCCTACCCGAGGCATAGAATGGAAACCGTGCATCAAAATAGGGTTTTGGTGGGTCATACAAATGTGTTTAGGGAGTTTCCATGTGGGAACACTAGCCACATGCTCATGGTCAAGTGATTTTCAAAGTTGACCCCTATGTGCAAAAATTTCACATTCCCTTAGTAAGCAACACCCTAGTTTCCAAAATTGACCTAAAATAGGATCCCTTGTCCATGGAACCAGACTAGAGGGCCACCCCTAGCACTATCCATATGTCCTAATTCCAATGGAGTATACGGTTCATCAATCCGATCCACGATCATCATTCAATGGCACGTTGAAGCCCACACCCTACAGGCTTTCAGGGACACCTATTGAATCCCTACCTGGGGCATAGAATGGAAATCATGCATCAAAATATGGTTCTGGTGGGTCATGAAAGAGTTTTTAGGTAAATTCCATGTGGGAACGCTAGCCACACATTCATGGTTGAGGATTTTACAAAGTTGAACCCTATGTGCAAAAATTTCACATTCCCTTACTGAGAAAAACCCTAGTTTCCAAAATTGACCTAAAACATGATCCCTTGTCCGTGGAACCAAAGTAGAGGGTCACCCCTATCACTTTCCTGATGTCCTGAATCCAATGAAGTGGACGTTTCATCGATCCAAGTGACAACCAACATTATATGGCACATTGAATCCCACCTCCTACATGCTTTCAGGGACACCTGTTGAATCCCTACATGTGGCATAGAATGGAAACCGTGCATCAAAATAGGTTTTTGATGGGTCATCAAGCATGTTTAGGAAGGTTCCATGTGGGAACACTAACCATATGTTAATGATTGATGAATTTGCAAAGCTGACCCCTATGTGCAAAATTTTCACATTCCCTTACTAAGAAAAACCCTAGTTTCCAAAATTGACAAAAAATAGGATCCCTTGTCCATGGAACCAAAGTAGAGGGCCACCCTTAGAACTATTACAATGTCCTGAATCCAACTAATTTCATGGTTAGTTGATTCTATCCACGATCATCATTCTATGGCACGTTGAAGCCCACCTCCTATAGGCTTTCAGGGACACTTGTTGAATCCCTACCCAAGGAATAGAATGGAAACTGTACATCAAAATGGGGTTTCGGTGGGTCATGCAAGCATGTTTAGGTAGGTTCTGTGTGGGAATGCTAGCCACATGTTCATGGTCGAGTAATTTGAAAAGTTGACCCCTATGTGCAAAATTTTCACATTACCTTACTAAGAAAAAACCTAGTTTCCAAAATTGACCTAAAAACATGATTCCTTGTCCATGTATCCAGAGTAGAGGGACAACCCTAGAACTATACCGAGGTCCTAAATCCAACAACATTGACGGTTCATCAATCTGATCCACAATCATCATTCTATGGCATGTTGAATCCCACATTCTATAGGATTTCAGGGACACCTGTTGAATCCCTATTTGAGGCATAGAATGGAAACCGTGCATCAAAACGGGGTTTCGGTGTGTCATGCCACTGGATGATTTGCTAGAGAATTCACCGGCTTCATATCAATTTAATGGGGGGCGGGGGGTTATATTAATGTGGGGGTATCTATATTAATGGGAATATTTTAATACATTATTTTAGCACTTTCATTAGGAAATTCCATGAAAACTTGGGGTGTTGACTAATGTCCTTGTAGGACCAACTTTGAGATTCAAGGTAGATGCAATAGACATATCCCTGATAGAGTGCTAGATAATGGTCTTGGGATATATGGCATGATTCATGTAAGTATGAATATAATAAAAAAAATCTATCATGAAGCTTGTGCAATTTATCAAGTTGTAGAAGTCTATTCAATGTATCAATCTATCATGCGGTCAATCTATCAATATGTAAATAATCAATGAGACCATAAAACCAAAATACTTGACTACCTACCTGTGGTCATTCGAATAGACCACTAGGATTACCTCTAATAGAAATGGTATCCTTTAGCCTCTCATGCTCGGAGTAAGGCAACAAGTATTGTGAATTTGATGAGTTCTTTCTTGGTATTGTTTGCAGGTAGAGGTTTGTGCCAATAACTATGTTTGTATAATGGTATACAATTTGACCTGGTCTATAATCTTCAAATACATAACCTTTTTTCCTTTGTGTGTGGGAAACTAGTGTCAAATATTCTCCTTTCATAACCATCGACCCAATTGGAAAATCATTGCCCTCAGAGTCTCTTAATGAGACAATGAGGGTCTGCTTCCCATCCAAGCAACGTGCTAGCCAGTAGTCAGTGTGTCATTAATTGCCTCTCGGGGAAACCCCTACATATATGTGCCCTGCATAAAATAAAGTGGAGACCTAGGAGTTAGATAACTAAACACAACTAGTCATCAAACATTTCAAATTTATGAACATAATAGTCGAAACTGGTTGTACAAGATCTGAAATGTGGTCATAGTCATGAGAAATACTTGATTGGCCCTCCTCCAACTAGGATAATTCTGCAGCTATATGTCAACCAATGGGGAGTGATATAGTTGTCCCGTTCACCACTATTACATGGATAACAAAAACGAGAAAGTTTCCTTATCCACATTTCAACTATAGCATTGTCTGACTTTCTAACTTAATGGAATGCATGAGTTCCTTGGATAGTCTTGCACCCATATAGGTGTGATGGATCTACATCGACCACCTCCCAAAAATATCTATATACATGTTCTTCTTGAGATGATTTCTCTTCTTTCCTTCTGGCTTCCTTCCCCATCACTGAAGAAATAGTTGTGAATTTCATCTCTTGCCTACGTAATGCAATCTTGATGCATGCACCTGCTCCACCATGTTCCCCTTTTCTGTGTCCAGTCTCAAAATAGTTCCAAATATGTGTCACCTTGTGCCTCTTGTGGAGAATACACAACCATTAGAACACGGGCACTTTTTAATTGCCCCGCACAACTATCAGACCAAATCCAATGTTAATCCATTTGTATATTGTCATCCTTCAGGTGATTGTAGAACAATTGATAGTTGTGTTGTACACAATCCAAGTCATGACACATGTCATCACTTATGTAAAAGTGACACTTCTTCAATATAACCCTTTTCTCTTCAGTATTATCTGCCCCATGTCTATAGGTGATATGGACCATTATGCTAACCTGGTCTGAGTGATAATATTGAATCTAAATCTCGTTCTATGGTTGAAGAGTGTATTTTTACGCAAAATTGACCATTGATAATGTATTTCCAATAGGAAATGTATCCTTGCACGTTCTAAACTTCTCATCTTTCCAACAATCCACATGCACATGCTTTACATAATGTTGTGTATTTTCAAAGAATTCCTCCATGAAGTTCCAAACCAACACCTGGTAGATCAACAATAAATATGTACATATGAATAGGTTGTTACATATATGAAGTAGCAATACATGAAGAAAAAAATACTATTTAGTAACTCGTTACTAACCTGAGAGGTGACCAATTGTATTTTTATTCTTTTATTCCCTCCACCGATATCATACGTGACATATTTGAATGACTACAAGTTCACTTCATGTCTCCCAAGTTCATGCTCATCTGTCACATGTATGCATTTGTACAAAAATTCCATTCCATCACACCTTGGGCATTCCCCATCTATGCAAGGCCTTTGATAAAATGTGTAATCTTCTGTCCTTCTACACACAATGCTATGAATAAATTCTCTAGATGATGTCGGTGGTAATGTAGTTGAGCATCCCTGCACAAGAGTGTTATAATACACACAATATATGTATATATGTGTCATAATAATAACTGTACTCAATGTGATATCAACAACAAGTTGTGTTTATTTTAACATACCATGGGTTTCATTTCTCGAAGGATCTTTGGACCAATTTAAGTTCATTATGTTCATGCCTAAATCTCTCATATAATTCATTTTGTGTCATGTCAAGAAAATGTTTAAATTGGGGCTCATGATCCATTGAACCCCTTCTCAATTTTAGTACATATTTTTGGTTCGACGAAGATCTACTATTGTCACGCCAAAAATCCTGCACCAGACCCTTTACCGCATCAATAAGATTCATATCAGAGTGCGGAAACCTACCAATAAAGGACCAGCCATCTATTTGACCGGAGTCAAGTTGTTCTCTTCTATAACCATACCTATGGATTGTTTTGATATCCAAGCCTACAAGTTTGGATGTAGGCTTAGGAAGTAGAAGGTCCTTGGTGCTTTTGTTCATGATTGATTGTGACAACACACGATGGGATGCATTGTGATCCTTTAAACAAGATTTCTTTTCAATAGTACTAAATGTATCTATAAACTTTTGACAACATGAGAAGTTGGTTTAGAACTGTTTATCATATGTATCCTTAAGTTTCTCCTAACAATAGTCATAGACCTATATTTTAATAACGTTATAAATAATCTACATTTATCTCCATCACATTTAGAATCAAAATAGTTGATAAGTGTCTGTTGAGATTGATATGCAATACCGCGTTTAGATAACGTACATTCAAGCGAACCAATGAGACTTTCATCGATATGTATAAGTTTTGGAGTTTTTCAACGTGAAGTTTTTAATGGATGTAGGGAGGTTGGAACTGCACCCTGTACCATATCACCCAGTTGGTCTGGCATTTGAACATGAGATTCATGTCCTTCCATCTCTTGATGTTGGTTGGATGGTGGAAATTGGAAATCCTCATGGGTGGTCTGAACAACATTGTCTTCTTTGAGCATACGGTCAGCATTCAACGTCTCTCTAACTTCGCCACTTGTAAACCCACGAGTCTAATTAAATATGCAAAAGTTTCAAGTGGTCTTGATGTGCACCTATGTTTTACTCCTTGATCAGTGCCACGTGGAGATCATTCTTCAACTACTATGGAGACCGAAGGCCCCTCGAGCAAATTATTTTGTCTTTCTTATTGAAGAAATGTGGTATCCTCTACAACTGAAACTAGTTGAGTGTCCATAGAGAACCTTCAATTGGTCATGTCATTTCTTTTCTTTTCTCTAATTTCTTGAAGGATTTCATTGGGTATCATCTTCCTTGCTGGTTTTCTTGCTCGATTGCATGAGTTTCCCACCATGACAATGATCATTGATATATGGTGCTCCTCAATAGGATATTACACAATCTGGGTTTCTTTCTTGAATAATCAAGTGTCTAGATACTCCACCACAATGACTAATGAAATATTTTCATTGATGCTCCTCAAATACAAGAAAAAAAATGGTGGAGATATTCAATGGTGATCTTCAATGGGAGACTTCCCAAGCTTGGTTTCTTTCTTTCTCATTTGTGTCTAGATACTCAATTTAAGGGGAAGGTTGGGAAGAAGGTTTCCTTTGCTAGCTCCTCAAATGAAATAAAAAAAGGTGGATATGGTCAATGGTACTCTTCAATGGGATACTCCCCAAGATTGGTTTCTTTCTTGCTCAGTTGTGTTTAGATACTCAAGTTAGGGGGAGATTGGGAAGAATGTTTCCTTTGTTAGCTCCTCAATTC
>LPNX010087059.1:8009-31522 GCA_001517045.1 Pseudotsuga menziesii | reverse complement strand
ATAGATAAAGGGTGGTGGTTATAGGTTAGGGGGTGTTAGTGTTAAGGGGAGACATAGGGAGGTGTGTGTGAGATAGAGAGATACAAATATAGAGTGGAGGGGAGGGTCCTTATTTGTATGGGGTGACATGTGGATCTATGTAGTTGTGAGAGAGAGAGAGAAAGAGAGAGAAAGGAAGGGGTGTGTTAGGAGTTTAGGAGTGGGGGGTTATACTAATGTGGAGGTGTCTAGGTGTTATAGGGGGGATGTAATAGGGGTGTTGGGGTTATAGGTAGTTGGATTGGTTGGGGAGTGATAGAGGGGAGGGGGTTGTTAGTGGTAAGGGGATACCTGTGGATGTGTGTGGGGGTGTCCAAGTGTTGTAGAGGGGATGTAATAGGGGGTTGGGTGTTGCGGAATAGATGGGGGGGTATAGGTACACACCAAGTGTCTTCGTTACCAGTGGAACTATCATCATATCCAACATGGAAACACATCAGGACTGACTACGTTCAAGGATAGCCTATGTTCTATGCCAATATTGATTACATCCAAGAATAACCTTCAAGGACTCATTACATCCAAGGATAACTTGCATTCTATTCTAGGACTGATTACATCCGAGGACAACCTTCCAGGGCTCATAACATCCATGGAAAATCTGTGTTCTACTCTAGGACTAATTACATCCAAGGACAACCTGAAAGGACTGATTACATTATGAGACAACCTGAGTTCTACACCAGGAATGGTTACATCTAGGGACAACATGTATTTATTTAAATTTGAGATCTCATTCTAGTGCATATGCATATTTCGGTATCTCATGATCTATTAACATTGGAGCATGCAAGGATTGATTATGTATAAGGACAACCTGCATCTTACACCATGCAAGAGTTCATCACTCCCTCTTTCTAGGGACATAGATCTGGATCACACCAAGTATCTCTCTAAAGTACTTGAACTTCACTCCATCTAATGGCTTGGTTAGTAAATCAACTATCTTCTTGGTTATCGCCACATACTAGAGCTTTATTGCTCCTCTTTGCACCATCACCCATATATACTGGTACTTGATCTCAATATGCCTCAACTTTACATGGAACGCTGGGTTCTATGACAACTTCATGCAAATCTGGTTTTCACAAAAGATACAAGTCCCCTCTAACTTGAGATCAGAAAAATTAGACGGTATATTTAGAAGTCACACTACGTCACTACTAGTCGAGTAGGATGCAACATACTCTGAATCAGTTGTACTTAGCGCTATGCTGGATTGCTTCCTACTAACTTCTAGGAGATCATACCAGATACAAAACTAAAGCAACATCCTGAAGTTCTCTTCATATTAGTTCCCTTGTCTACTCAATATGAATCAATATAACCATGTAGGTTAATATTCTAATCAACGTCATACTTGATCCCACACTCAACTGTACCCTTCAGGTACCTTAATACATGCTTTGAAATAATCAGGTGAACATGTCTTGGATCCATCAAGAATGGCTTAGGGTGTTCACGATAAACCCATTCGCACTTTTCCACACCTCCATACCTAAGAATTAGTGCATTATCCCTAGGTATTTCATCTTGAACTCAGTGGAAAGTCTCCTCTTTGTATGCACAATTAGTTCATCCTCTCCTATTATAAACATGCCATCAACATATAGCAGAAGTATCATCGGACTTCTTCCTTCAACCTTGAAGTAAATGTTGGGATCTTCTTTACTCATGGTAAATCCCAAGCTCATTAGGAAGCTATCTATCCTTCCGTATCATGTCCTGGGTGCATTTTTCAACTCGTACAATGGTTTCTTTATTTTTCACACATGATTCTATTTTCCTTGTGTCACAAATCCCAGTGGTTGATCCATGTACACTTCCTCTTAAAATACACCAAACAAGAATGAATCTTGACATCCATCTAGTGTACCTTCCATTTCATTAGTGCAACCAATACAAGAATAGATCTTATGGAAGTGTATCTCACTATGAGTGAAAATGTCTCCTCATAGTCTATGCCTTCTTTATGGGAGAAGCCACGCGCCACAAACCTTGCTTTTTGTTTTTCAATTCTACTATCTGCAACATCCTTAATCTTGTAGATCCAGTTCGAATTCATAAGAGACTTCCCTTATGGTCTCAAAACTATCTCCTATACATTGCTTCATAATCGTGTGGTACTTCTCGATCATGGCATGCTTCCATTCTTTCTTTTCTACAACCTATTCATAGTTGGAAGGCTATTTATCAATGTTGTCACATAGTAGGTGTTAGGATTATAATCCTCCCTTTTCCAATTTGGTCATTTATGTCTAAATTGGGAGTCCTTTCAGTCTATTTTTAGTCACTAGCACCATTGGGTCCACTTTGCATAATTGGGGCACATGTACCAGTTACTAAAGTGTGGGGAACACTAATGGAGTCCAAATGCCACTAATTTCACTTACATGCATTAGTTTAGGAGACTCCTAGATCATTCCCTACAAATTAGGATCCATTGGGAGTGTTGATACCAAAATCCATCAGTTGAGTTCAGTTGGTTACTAGTCAAAGTCATTTAGGAGTCAATTACATTCAGTTCTAGTTCCCTACACTTAGTTCTATTTAGTTAGCACTAGGATTGCATGGCTGCATATAGGTGAGGCACATTTACTCACCTACCTCAATCAGTTAGACTAGTCAACACTAAATTAGACACTTGATTTTGGATTTTGAAATTCGATGAACTCCGATAATGATTTAGACAAAGTTAGTTAACCATTCAGTCAAGTAGAGTCCAACCAATTCGAATTTCCTCACATGGATTCGAATTGCATGTGACTATTTAAACATTGTACTTCATTGTAATTAATTATCTAATTACTTTTGATTAATGAAATATTTCACAATTGCAAGCTATTTTTGCACTGTTTCATTATTCAATTTCTAAGTAAAATTGTGTGATCTTTCTTATGAGTTGTGTGTTGGTCCACGAATCTTTGTGCTCCTTGCCCCTACAAATTCATACGTGGATCCAACTTTTTTTTAGCAAAATTTCTCCTTCCTGTACTGCACCAAAAGTGGAGAATTTACCACTTCATATCCCAAGTTAAGGAATTGTTGATCAAGCTTGCTTGATCAACTATGTTGGGTGTGAGGGAAATTCAAAAAGTGCATACTGTCAACTTTATTTTGTCTATTTGATTGTGTGATTTACAGGTTTATCAGTCCTCTTCATGGCATTTTCTACAATCAACTTAGTCTCATTCACTGCATTCACTACAACAACTCAGTCTTCTTCACTACATTCTAGATGGCCCCTCCAATAGATCTTCTCACTCCTTTTAATATCACCAGTGGAAGGAGGACATGGAGATGCATATACGCTCCAAAAGACTCTTTAGACTTACAATGGAGGTAGAGTTAGAGCCAATCCATTATGTTGACAAATAAAAGTACTTCAATAGGCTTGATGAAGACTATGGATGCTTGTGCCTCTCAATCTCTTGAGATCTTCTCTTCCACATCAATGGATTGAATACTCCCAAGATGGTTTGGGATAAGATTGCATTCTTATTTGACAAGCAGGATGATATAAGGATATATCAACTTGAGAATCGGTTGATTTCTCTTCATCCATCCAATTTCGAAACACTAAATAACTTCTTTACTAAATTCAAGAATCTAGTGTTCTAGTTGAAGCTATGCAAGGTTGAGGAGGATGATAAACTCATCCTTGCCATTTTCTCAAAACTTGGTGCATACTATTCAGCTTTTGTATCAACATTTCATTCACTAAATCTCACCACTCCAAATTGGAGGATGCATACTCTAAGATCCTTCATTGAATCTCTCACTCAGGAGCATGACAAGTTGATCCAAATGGGGATCATTCGATCTTCCAAAGATTAAGCATTGGTTGCAGGAGGACCTAAGGTAGCAAATGATAAAGGGAAGCAAAAGGATGAGTCTCCTATGGATAAAGAGCAGTAAAATGAGCCTCCAGGTTCAAACAGAAGCAAGAAGAATGGAAAAGGAAAGACACTTTGTTCTTACTGTGGAAGGGGATTTCATCCAAAATCTCCTGTATGAGAAGAATAATTGATGAGATGGCTCTTATTCTGAATAAACATAACATTAATGTACCTGCTAGCACAAGGAAGGTTTACCATAGAGAATAAACTAAAGAACATGAAGAGACATGCCATGCACTGAAGGCTAGATGCTCAACAAAACATGCCTTTCTCATTTATTCTGGAGCTTCCAATAATATGGTTGCATCTAGAGAATCATTCTATTCCTTGCAATATTTTGATGGTCCTAGTATTCGAATGGGAAATAACAGTAAAGGTCAAGCCAAAGGGAAGGGATTTATCAATATTGAACATGGAAATTTCAAAGATGTGCTTTATGTGCCCTCCTTAGCTACAAATCTGTTATCTGTATACCAGATGACTCATACTGGCTCTCCAAAGTGAGCCATATTTGGTCCTGACTCACTGTATATCACAGATATCTCTACTGGGAACATCATAGCAAAGGGTGCTGCAAATCATGCCTCCAAGGCATATGACTCCTCACACTTCATGTCATTTTCAAAACCAGTGCACTCTCAGTAGCCACTTGCAAGGGAAGGTAAAAAAATTTCATCTACTTATTTTGCAGTTTCCACTAGTATTGCAGATCCAGTTGTATAAGTTTATGAGATTGAGATTCAGGGTGATTCAGATCCATATCTAGTCCCTACTTCCAAACTGGAAGCTAGGAAGATGACTAGAAATCTGTCTGACATTCAGAATACTAAGAACCTTGCGCTATGCCATGCAATATTACCTCCTTCAGAGAGATGTAATAGACTTCCTATAATATACTACATGGAAAGGGCTCAGTCTCACTACATTTAGAAGAATAGAGTGGATCATACACCTCTTCATCCAGAAAGAACCAGAGGTTACATTCCTCCTTCCTTCCATCATCATTTTGGGAGAATATGGAGAAGTCTACATGTTAGGCCCCAGGATACCTGTGCACATAACATCATGCATGCCTCCTCACTACATCATAGATATTGGAGAAACATATTTTCAAGTTTTTCAAACTTGAATCCTGATTCTATCTGCTTAGTTAGAGAGGGGTATTTTTTCCCATGTGGTGTTTTTCCCAGCTCCTTGTATTGAGCAGTTACTTTAATTTACTTGCTGTAATGGGTGATCTATGGTATTAGTTACAAGAGCCCACAAATTGTCCAAGTTAGCATTCAGGGGGGGTTTTAACATCCCCGACCCTCCGACCGGCGAAGAGGATGCTATTGATGCTGCTATCTACCCAGGAAACTAGCCCCATGAACATACACATAAAATGCATGAAACTTAAAAAGTTACATAGAGGTATAATATATGAAATCTACAGTGGAAGCATACACATTCAAGCATTACCATTTTCATGACAATTTACAAAGAAAATACAATTGTAGAGTTAAATACAAGAATACTTATATTGAGAAGAAGCTTCCCTGCAACTAGATTTGTCAGTGCAACGTTCCACCCAACCATAGGCCAGTGTGATCCTTACTCTCTCAGCATCACTGCCACCCCCGAGATGAGCATGATTTCCACAGGGAATTAGGGGACATAGACTTACAAATAGCAAGGATAACACCTACTGTTAAGTCAATAACCACCTCCAAACACAATCATCCCACTAACAGCTGGATTCTTTGACTTACTCCGCCAAGATAACACAGGAATGCACTATACAACAAAATGCAAGTATTGGGTATGAACCAAAACAGTCTTGGCAACAAAATGATTTTCCATTATGAGGAAAAACAACCCCCTAACACCAATTCAAATTCCCAGGGATGTTTTGGCCCTAATGTGGCAAAAAATGAAACTTAAAAACACCCAAGAGAACGTGGTCTCTCCTCCAAATCATTGGGAAATACAACATGATTTTCAGTTTGGAGATCAGTGGAGAAAATGTAACCAAAAACGTTGGGGAAGAGACCCAACCACAAATCATTACAAAAACAAATTTCCCAGCCTGAGGAAAATGAAGAAACAGCGGCCCACATGAGGGAAAACACACACAACAAACCCAACAATGTGACTGCCACACACAGGAACTTCTAGCCATTGGAGAGAGCTCCAATCGTGGATGAATGACGGTGAGAAAAATTCCCAAGAGCCCAAAACGTTAAGGAGAATCTACAGTAGGAAAAATTGTGGAGGGAAAAACCACTCTCAATCTTCCCCTTTGTGAGAAAATGAAGAATGTGGGCATATATCCCAATGGGCATGGATTTTTGGGAGTTAACTTGCCCCAAAAGTCAAAAAATGTTTTTCCTAAAAATGGGTGCTTCCCCAAATTCAAATTTTTTGACTTTCATACCTTTCCCATCCTCATGCAATAACTAACCCAACCAATTCCTGGCAGCATTAAATGATTGGTTGAATAAGACATAAAAGTGGTTAACAACTTGATGGGTTCTTTTATTGACATTTGGCTTTTCCCCATTGGCCCCAAAGGATAAATATCCCCCCTCCCCTTATCCTTAGGAAATCATTCCCCCATCTCTTTTAATGTTGCATTGGCATAGCTAGTTATGGGTATTTAATTAAATTGCACATTTACATGATGTCCAAAATTATAATGTGCAGGTTAGCACAAAATACCATCAGCGTCAATTTTAAATCACTGAAACATAAAACGATAAATCAATGGAGGGGATTTTGCCTTTAGCTCCACACCATGATTAATTACAATATTTACATCATATATATTTAATGCAAATGTGATCAAAACTAGGGTGTTACATGGGTGTTAGGATTATAATCCTCCCTTGTCCAATTTGGTCATTTATGTCTAAATCGAGAGTCCTTTTATTCTATTTTTAGTCACTAGCACCATTGGGTCCACTTGGCCTAATTGGGGCACATGTACCAGTTACTAAAGTGTGGGGAACACAAACTGCCACTGATTGCACTTGGATGCATCAGTTTAGGATCCTCCTAGATCAATCACTATAATTTAGGATCCACTGGGAGTGCCGATACTAGCCTCCATTAGTTGAGTTTAGTTGGTGACTAGTCAAGCTCAGTTAGTAGTTATTTACATTTAGTTCTATTTACCTACACTCATTTCTATTCAGTTAGCACTAGGGTTGCATGGCTGCATACAGGTGAGGCGCATTTACTCACCTACCTCAGTCAGTTAGACTAGTCAACACTAAATTATACACTTGATTTTGGATTTTGAACTCCGATGAACTCCGATAATGATTTAGACAAGGTCAGTTAACCATTCAGTCAAGTAGAGTCCAACCAATTCAAATTTCCTCACATGGATTCAAATTGCATGTGGATATTTATCCATTGTACTTCATTGTATTAATTATCTAATTACTTTTGATTAATGAAATATTTCACAATTGCAATCCATTTTTACGCTGTTTCATTCTTCAATTTCTGTTGGAGCAGGGCCCGCAGCTACAGGAAAAGCTGCTATATTGGGACAAGAAATTCAAAGGAAACAATACCTGAGCGGCCAAGAAGAGAGAGCTCAACCACTGCACTTGAGGCAGCGGCTTAGATAGGAGGGCTCAGCTACCCTCATAAATGCAAAAGGAGCAACGGGCTGAGGTATTGAAGACGAAGGACAGAAGAGGAAGCGGTGCCCATACCCACGATCAGTGCCGAGAAGCGTGGAAGACTGCAGAAATCTGTGGTGTGACGGAAAGCGGCAATTCAAGTACAGATAGGACGACTTTCACAGTTAGGGTTTTTGGGTTACTGTTGGGAAAGGCCGACAGTTTTGTAATGGTGAGACCTTCGGGACGCCTATAAAGGCATATATCTTGTATTGTAAAAGGTTAGCTATTCAGACAATTAGCTATTCAGTCGATGATCTGTTAGCTCATAGTCAGTTTTATTATAAAAGAGACGAGCTCTGGTTCTGTTATTCGGTTTGTAGTTATCTTACTGTAACTAGTAGCCAGCTCCTGGAGCGTGTATGTAACAATCCGTAGGGATTGAGAGAGAGAGAGAGAGAGAGAGAGAGAGAGAGGAAGAGTATATTTTAAGAAGGAAATATAGGAAGAGAAGAGATCTAGGACAGAAGGGCTCCCGACTGTGTGCACGGAGTTACCCAGAAGATATCGAGCTGCATACTAGATTGCAATGGAAATGTGTTTACTCTCTCAAGATATAATATAAAAACCAGTTCTTGTGGACGTAGCTTCCTTCCTGGGAGGTGAACCACATAAAATCAGTGTGTTGTGTGACTGTTTCATGTGATTGTGCTTTACTTAGTTACTATCTGTCATTCGTTACATGAACTATTCTTTAACAGTTAATGAATGTATGTATGCTATCTATCAGTTTACAGTAGCTTAGAAGATTAAAATGTGCGTTGAATCCCTTAAGTATTCTGTGTATGAGTTTACCAGTGCTTGATTCTTGATAGTTAACAGTTACAGTATTAAGCGACTTACGTATACAAGTTCAACAAGATTGCGCATAGTCGATGTTAAGCATATTAGACTGTAGAAGTATAAGTGAGGCTACTTAACTCAGCTAGTATACCTAAGGGAGAAAGCCTTTAGACCTCGAGAGTCATATTAAGACTTACTATAGGAGATATCACAGTAGAGAAAGGCAATATTGCACCGTCGAAGGAGCTGCGGTGTGAGATATCGCAGGGGACGAGGTAAGTAGAGGGGAAAGCTGCGCATCGTCCTAAGGGCTACGATGCGGTAGATTCCTTCCCCTATCAAATCCAGCGAGTAAGAGAGAACAGCACCTCGCGGAGAGATCTCACTGGCTAAGAAGAGATAAGAACCACCAGGATGCTACAGAACCTCGTTGAGGACACTTGAGTCTTTAGCCAACCCATCCAAGATCACTTCGGGTGAGACTTCAATCCATTCTATGGTCTGTTACTGAAAGGGCCAGTGAGCTAGGGGTATTGTTGGTACATTACAAGTAAATCCGGGTCTGCCCAAGTAGTAACCAACAATTTCTGAGTAAAATTGTGTGATATTTCTTATGATTTATGTGTTGGTCCATAGATCCTTGTGCTCAATTTTAAAGTAGGGCTGCATAATTGTTGTATGGTCTAGTTCTTTTCATTTCTCTATGCATCCTATCTGAAGCACCATACCTTTCTACATCTTGTATTAGCTCTCATGCCCATGTTGGTTTTCTATAATGGTATTTCTTCTCATGAAGTGGTTCTACAGGCTCTTGTGGTTTTTCCATGTCATGGTATTCATGGTATTCTGGATTTATTTCTTCCATGGTCATGTCTCGGACCCTGGTTGCATCAAGTTCTTCGATTTCTTTAATATGTATTTTTTGGATCTAGAATATGCCGAGTCTTCGTCAAATGTTATGCCTCTGCTAATGTCGATCTTCTTAAATCCTAGGAAGTATATTCAATACACCTCTCACTTACTGAATACTCCATTTTTTTCCTTTAAAGAAATATATCCAAGTCTTACGTGATAAATCATATATACAGAAAAAATAGTATACATACCCACTTAGTGAGATGGATGTCATGGGACCACATACATTTGATTGTACTGTCTCTAGTATTCCTTTTGCTTTGATTTAACTACTGGGAAATGTCTTTTTTTTGTTCTTTGATTACACACATCCCTTGCAAATTACTTCATGTTTTACCTAGATTTTTGGAAGTGTTGAAACTACTTTGATTATAATCGGTAGTGCTCTGTAGTGCACATGTGCAAGCCTTTGGTTCCCTAGTTCACTTGGTTCTATTGATTCATGAACCAAACCTTGTTCAAGTTGTCCCTTAAACATGTACAAGTCTCCCTCTTTCTCTCCAATCACTATTGCATCATCATTTTTTTTCCTTTTGTCCACATCAGGACTTGGCCATCAAAAAATGCAACCCTTATTCCTTTTTCATCTAGTGCATAGATGGAGAGAATATTCTTCTTCAATACTAGGAAAGATAACACATCTTTCATCTTCAAAGATTTCCTATAATTTAGCTTGTAGAAAGCTTCTCCAATTCCTTTTATGGGATAGTGATAATCATCCCAAAGTTTCACCTTTTGAGGTGACTAATGCTTAGATAGATTGAAGAATATTTTTTTGTATCCCATCATATGTTTGGATGCCCCACTATCCACAAACCAATCATTTATACCATGTGGGATATTTCTTGTGAGTGCTGAGAATAGGGCATATTCTTCATCACTTGAAGAATCATCTCTTTCTTCTCTGAATCTTTTATTTGTTGGTTGATCATATTTGGCGGTGTGAGCATTATCTATTTTCTTGTTTGACTTCCTGTTGGAGGAACCTTTGTTTATGAGAAAATCTCCACACTAATGTCCCTTCTCATCACAAGTGTAGCATCTAATGTTGGAAGGATCTCTTCTGAAATTATTTTTTCTTTTGTGATGATGGTCATCCTTCTTCTTATGGTTTCTTCTAGTGTGAACTTTGAGACCTTGATCTTCAGTTGATTCCATATTCTCTTCTCTTATATGAGTTGATATTCTTCTTGTGTGCATTGTTACTAGAGATTGTTGAAAGTGATCATATTCCTTCTGACACATAATCCTTGAATGAATGAATCCCATGATCTTGGGAGACTGTTCAACGTGGTCATAAAAATGTCCCTTTATTCTACATTCTCTTCGAATTCTTCAAGTTGTTCCTTGATTTGAGAAACCCTTGTGAAGTAGGACTGCATGGTCTCTGAGTTCTGTATGTTCACATTCTTTAGCTGGTTCCTCAATGTCATTTTTTGATCAATGTTGTTTCCTTCGAGCAGCTTCGTCAAATAATCAAACACTTCCTTAGGTGTTTTCAAGGATGACACATGAAGGATGAGGTGATCCTTAATAGAATTATAATGAAAATATTGGACTTGACCAAGTTCTTATTATGTAGATCCTTAGACTCATCTCCCTCTTTCTATGGAACTTCCTGACTCATATACTGATCCAAATAATTTTCTTCAAGGATCAGGGAGATCTTGTAGTTCCATGATAAAAATTTGTCAAGTCCCCCAAGCTTATCCTTAATATGGGTGTGATGAGTCATTTTCAAATGAGAACTTCAAATGGAAATAATAGAGATTTAGATCTTACCAATTTTAGGTGTTTGACCTAGTTCCAGAGCTGCTTGATCTAGGGTTTGTTAGAGAAACCCTAATTCTCCAAACATGGAATTTTGGAATTCTGTCTAGATAGAAAGATGTTCCTCCTTGAGGTGTGTTTCTCAATAAGGTCCTTCTCTAAAAAAATTGGTGGGAATCCTCCGAAGCTTGATGCCCTATTTTCTTCCTGCAATGTCCCGCAGTAAAATAATGAAAGTTATCCAAATTTGATTCTGCTTCTACTAAAAGATGCACCCTCCTATGGTGAGCTATCCTAGCCCTCTTTTCTTGATGATCCATGGAGAGAATACCTTGAACTAGGAATCCCTAGTTTATGTTGCTACATAGTGCCTTCTTTCAGATAAGCTATGATACAATGTTAGTTTTTCTACTTTAATTATTGTTTAGGATATTTATCCGAAAGAATAAAAATCACAACAAGATATCCAAGATACATAAGATGCACAAGACACAAATATTTTCTTGAAGGATACCATAAAGGATAAAATCCCAAATACTTCCTCATAATAGTTATGTCACTAAGAAAATATCACAAGATGGGAAAACCCAAGAATAAGATGTCTTCTGCATTTCTCTCTATTCCTACTCTAGTGAACTTGCACATAGGAGAGTGTGTGAGTGTGTATCAAATGAGGGATGGAACCTTCCTATTTATACACATCAAGTGACTGACCTAAAACTTGACCGGGACGACCTTTTAACATTGTAGGTTCGACTTCACCCAGGGAGACTCACAAAATACATTTCATTATATTAATATGGGGACTACTGCCTTGACTTACAATTAAGGATTTACCTCAATGACCATAAACAATAATGACATATTAATCGGAGGGAAAACATATACATCGAGGGTAGAACAATATACAATAGTAACATACATCAAAATATATTTTGAAGTTACAATTACAACAACAGTAAGGTTTTGATAGTCATGGCATTTCCTTAATGATTGTTATTTATCCAGGTGGTGTGGATAGAAATATGCAACAACCTTAACAATTAATGGTTTTTATTTTGTTGACTCTTCAATTTTCAGTTTCTTTAAGTCATGTACCTTTGTATATTATTCTTCCTTTTTATGCCCTTCCTAGGGAAGTCCTTCATGTGTTTCTATAGAATATTCTTTAAATTCAACCTCAAAGTATTCATATAACGTATCTATAGTTAGTGCAACGAGTTTCTTGACAAATGTATCTAATGTATCTATAGGTAGTGGCATATTTTTCTCTTATTGTTTAGTGATAGAAATATATTGTAGTGTTATTTTCATTGTATTGTATTGAAGATTCATAAAATTATTTTGGACATTAGTACTAACAATATGGTTCCATCCAAATTTATCCAAGAATAATAATCACATAATCCATATAATGTATATATATACTTTCTAATTAGTAGAACTTATTGTCTATGTGCAACTACCCATAATTATTATAGTGTTCCCTCTAAATACCTAGTGGTCCTTATCCATTATTATGCCCACATTACATTAATTATCCCATTGGGTACCTCCTTAGGAACCCTATATGATGGAAATAAATATGTCTTCCCAGCTGACTACATAATTTTGCATTTGTTTTCATTAAATTATGAAGTTGAAGGGAAAGGATGAGGATGTGACCATTTCTTTGGTGAAGGCTCTCATAAGGGTAATCCCATTGAGAGGGGAAGAATATTCCACTTATGGATCCATATTTTGTATCCTTTCCAACAATTTGATGCACCACTTCCCTAATTTTTATTTGAATGATTTTGATGGGTCATATTTGATAGGTTGTATTGACCAAACATAGCACTATGTTTCCTTCCATTCCAATATAAATGAACTATTTAAAATATGAATAGGTATCCTCTATCTAGATAGATAATTTTGGAAGTGGTGGTAGAGGAATAAGACGAAACCTACGAGGGTCATGTGGTAGTTTGTGAAACCCTTGTTTTCTCACTTTATTAGAGATATACATTTTTTGGGAAGCTTATCAAACTGCACCAAAATGAAATGGGTGGAAGACTATATTGATGATTTTGAGAATTTAGCTATTAGAGTAAGAATAAGGACTGATGATTTTTTCATAAATTCTTTATTGTGGGTATTAAGGATGAAACTAGAGCCTAAGTAGAGATGAACCTCCGTACTATTTGGTTGGAGGAAACTCAAATTGATTAGCATGCTCAAATTATATCTCATGCTTTGCCTGAGTTACCACACTTTGATCCACACCACTGCCTTAATATGGAGGCTCCTAAGAATCCTAACCCTCCCTTGAAGGTCCATAAGTTGACTCAGGTTGAAATGGCAGAATGTCAACTCATGGGACTTCATTACAATTAAGATGAAAAATATTAACCTAGGCATAAATTCAAGGAGCATGAATTATGTATGGCCATATCTGAAGAAATTCTAGATAAGGAAGTTGATGGTGCGACTTAGGAGGACGTCATCCCATCATTGTGGAATTTCATCTTTCTGATCAACTAGGTGAAGAATCCAAACCAAAAGATGATCATTGATTATGGTATCACTAGTGGAATGAATGGCCTAGTATATTTCTTCAAAGGGGCTGACTGATGTTGAATCAACAAAGGAATTTACTTTATCTAGGGTACTAGAGGTGGCTATTATGTTCACGGATGCTTCTTGCGAAATAGTAGGCGTATTGGATAATGGAAAGATTCCCATGAGCAAAGAATCCTTAAGAAGACCTACTCCACTGTTTTGATATTAAGGGGCTGAAGAAGCCAAAAGTGGAACATTATTCGTAGAATTCAAAGTCACATCAAGTGAACAAAAATCTAACTGGTCAATGGTAACGATCTTCCCTTAGAATGGGAACTAGACTACTCGAAAGACAGATGAAGCAACATCTTACATCACACAGAACCAATTGTGAACTAGAATAATATTGTAGACTGAAGGAGTGTCAACAACTTCAACATGAATGGAGACTGATTTCCCCCCCAGTTCTACCTGGAGATACGGCAGTAATCCATAGGGTTGAAAGATGCGACCGTCAAAATACTTTAATGTCGTGGGTGAATGGCTGACCTCGGGAGAGCCAATAGCTCTCCAACAGGACAAAGACATGACTGAAGTGGAGGCTCCCTCATCCAATGCAACATGGTGAATTATTTTCCCAATAGCTTTCATGGATAGCTCAAAATCCAATTGATGGGAGCGCCTAGAATTAAATTCATCTAGTTTGAAGGTGATAATTTTATTCTGTTTAGGATCCAATGCTCCAAGAAATGATATAAAGTTCTTTCGCTGTGTAGTACATGTTTAGAGTACCTCGAGAAAGGACATAGCACACGATGCTTGAGCCATATCTTCAACTATATTATAGTATTGGGCATCATGTGCGTTAGGATTGAGTACATATTTATGAAGTGTACTCTTATGTGGCATTAGAATTGTATCAAGAACAAGTTTTTCAATTTGAATACCATTAGTAGGAGGAGGGGGGGATGTTGAAGGTTTTTACAGTGGAACATTATCAATATTCTTCTTTGGAGGAGGGTCATAGATTTGGGATCGAGTGTTGATATTAAATATTTCACTTGACATCATTTTTATTTCATCTATAGAAGACAAAGAAGGCCCATGCAAGGATTGATGGTCAATCAATTGTTGTTGGGGTGGGAAAAGATCTGTAAGGACTGCTAGGGTGTGGGTATTTTTTAGAAATTTACTAACTTCTTCTCGATGGGGACAGTCTTTGGTGAAGTGGCTACCTCCACAGATGAGGCAAAGAAATTTGTCCTTTCTCTTTTTATTAGTATCAACATCGGAGTTCGTGTGCTTTATTCCCCTCCTTTTGTTTTTCATATTTCTTGGATTTGTTCATGCCTTTCTTCTTTCCTCCTGAATATTCTGAGGATTGAACTACATTCACTTCAGTTGGGGCAACATGAGGGGAAGCAGGTTTGGGGTTCAAAAAAATTTGCCTAACATGTGTGACCAATTGGTTTTTCTTCTTCAAGGATTTGGCCATCGGTTTTTTTTTTAACATAGCCAATAACGTCATCAATAGGTGGTTCTGTTGAAGGTCTTGAAGGATCAAATGTAGAGAGAGGAGCATGAAGAATTAGGTCATACAAGGTGCATGAATGAGAATAGACCAAGTCAAGGTATTGTGCATGCCTAATGGTCTTCTCCTTCGTAACAACTCCTCCCATGGAAACATCCCTATCAATGGGGGTATGTAGATATTTAGTAAACCAATTGGCAAGTAATTGATCAGGAATGGGATCCTTGATCAACCTACGTTGTTGTCTCCACTTATGTATATGATCGAATATATGAGTAGAAGTTGTATGGAGAAGTGAGGTCAAGAGGTCGATACCTATCTCATATTGGAGTAGTAACTAAAAATGTGTTAGGAAATCCATTGGTAGGGTGTTAAAATCCCAAAAGGAATGCTGAGGTAGCTCAATATACCATTTCGCAGCTACCCCGATGAGATTTCTTTGAAACAAATGAAGATGGATTGAACCGTCCATCAGAGAATTTGATGAGCACCATAAGTGAAATATCATCATGTGGTTTTTAGGATCTTCACCAGGTTTGCCATTAAATTTATGCATATTAGAGGGTAACTTAACTGGGATGCCTAACCATGAGGGATCATGATGTATGAGATCGCTGATCAATCTGGACAGATATGGAATATCTAAAGTAGCCAGAAATGGTAATTGTTGATTGGGTTGGGGGTACTGGTAATAATGATATGGAATTTGTGGACTAGTAAGACCATAAGCATATTGATAAACAAGTATAGCTGATTTTCCCATAACCGGTTGATTAGGTGGTTGTTTCTGAATGAATCACTTGAGGGTCCCAAGGGAGGTGGTACTTCAGGGGGTGGGCCTCTAGATAGCGTGCCTACAGGTGGCGGGCCTCCAGGTGGTGGGCCTCTAGGTGGACCTTCAAAAGGTGGTATTATAGGTGGACCTACAACAGGTGGTACTTTAAAGTGTGGTCCTACAGAAGGTGGTTTTGAAGAAGGTGGTCTTGTAGAAGGTGGTCCTCTAGGTCATCCTCCAAAATTCCCAGCAATGTTCACAAATGGTCCCCCAGGAATAAGGAAATTTGACTAATTATATTTCCCCATAGTGTAAAATGTTTTTCCGGGTAGGGAATCCCAGGATAAACAATCACTAATGGTGTAGGTTAATAAGTTTGATGGGACATAGGTGGTTGAATTCCTAGGTAGATATAACCCCAATAGGATTGACTAATGGTGGATTGAACCCATGTAGGTTTTCATAGGCTGGAATAAGGAGTAACCATGTTGGTGATTGTAGGAGGAGTACTAATTGTCAGTTTTCCTACTGTTAGGTTTGTCCCCATTCTAGAAATGGTTCCCCTGGTAGGTAATGCAAATTGAGTTGGGGGTTTCCCCCCTGGCATAGAAGCTATAGGGGAGTTATAAATCATAGGGAAATTTAGGGTGGGTGGGGTAGGAATGGAGTGTTGGCTCGGATCATGAAAAAAAATCTTTTGAGTCAGTGACGCTGAGTTAAGAGCCACATGTGATGATGAAAGGGCATACTATCCAGGTGGAATACTTTCTCAAAAGAGGAGGAGAGGAGAAATACTTCTCCTCTTTATATTTTCTCCTAGGTTACACAAACATTTGAGAGTTTCTTGGATTGGTCTGAAAAATTTGTCACTGGGTGGAGTTTCTCGAATGGGGGTAACATAAGATGGCTGGGTAGTCCCATATTCAAACATTTCTTGAACTACAGAGGTCTCCCAAAAAGGTGTAGCTGGACCAAATTCTGCTGCCATGGTGTCATTAGATGGGTGATTGAACATTCAATCTGGTGCACCAAGTTTACCTTTCATTCAAAAAAGAAAAAGTGGTCACTTATGTAGAGGGTTTTTGGACTATGACGGGACTTTGAAAGGAGGAATTGTTTTCCCTAGATTCAATGACTAGAACACCTTCTATATGCGAATCATATGTAGTTGGTTGGTCCATGGTTTCACCTTCTCTTTCTTCTATGATAGGAGGAGATTTAGGTGGTAAACCATGCATCCTGCAAGATTGTCTCACAGGTATCTCAGCTAGGAAGTTGGCCTAAGACTTCTACTCTAAATATTTATATAGGGAAGAGATCATGCAACAACAATCCTACTCAAGCTAAGGTCACAAGCAAACTTAAATGACATGATGAGATGATAATAGTAAGTTCCTCACTAGTATGTTCAAGTTGTCACAACTCGCAATATACCACAAGGCCCAATATTAGAATGTGACAAGGAGGATTGGGACTGTATCCTTGCTTGAATACCCAACAACCTGGATGATACATGTGTAGTAGCTCCCTAAGTGTTGTTCTCGGTGTACTGCTCCAACAAGATGGAAAAATTGATTTTCTCAATTAGTTTGGGTAGCCTAGAGGGGTTTCCCAATATACACTAGGTATGCATGATCTCAAATCCATATTATTGTTGTCTAATGCACAACCATTCAAAAGGGGCCTTTCAATATACAACTAAGTATGTGAAGTACCTTTCGATATACCACAAGGGTATGTGAAAGGTCATTTGATATACCAGTAGTACGTGGAAGAACTCCATGATTCCAGGGATGAAGTTCAGCCAAATAATGACTACTCCTATGTTTTAAAACGTTGGAACACATCTCTATCCTATCACTAAAATTACTAGAAAATTTTAACCTAAGATACCGTTGAATTTATCTTGATGGTTAGTGAATGTTTGTGGAAATGTGGATTAAGATGCAACATTAAGATCTAGATGTAATGCAACTCTTCTTTTCGATGAACGCTACTTAGAGTAAGGGAGAAACTTTTTTTTTCCCAAAGCAAATCTACTATGTCTCTTTCAATGATTTTAACTTTGATATTTTTTCAAAAAAATTTCAAACGCATAAGCATTTCCAACATTAAACCTATGATAAATCTTAAAGGAGAAAGAAAGAATAACTTCAAATGTGCAATAACTTATGATTTCTTAATTAAGGGTGGATAAAGGAATTTTCTTATAACTACTCAAGAAATCCAACAATGACTATAGCAAACAAACCAATAATTTTGCTTTATATATAATTTTGAAAAATTAAAAGAGAGCTAAAAGAATATGCTTAACTAGCTTCAAAGAGACTATAGATCTACTTTATCACAGACCTAAGATTGGCTTTCAGATAATTAATCAACCATACCATGCACCCAAATCTACAATTCACACACAACTTTTACGACTTCCAATATTTCTATCAATGGAAATTTTCTAGATATGAAGTCAAGAGAGGAGATTAAACTCCTAGACTATCATTATTTAACATCAAGATAATATGAAAATCAAGCATCAATCAAAGAGAAGTAAATTTTTTAAAGCACAAGCTTCAAGACAAGGGGTGGCCTACCTTGACACACTGTGTAAGGCTACACCAGAGTTCCAGGATATTGTTGGCGCACATTGTTGACAGGGTATCGACGTCAACGGTGCACTATGTAGTAAGAAAAGTATTTCCAGCAACACTACATGTTAGAATGAAAAAGGCGCCAGAGAGTGGTAGGCGCTTTTTTAAGGCTACCCAAGGGCGTCGACGAATCCACAAACTTGAAAAGGCCAAGGATCTGCAAAAGAAACCAATGATGGATTAAGATGGAATGATAAGGAAGTAAAACATCACAATAGGAAATTAAAAGGATGGTAAGGTGGATCACTCACCTTAACAATTAAAATGAGTTAAGAAAACAAGAGTCACAAGTTTATAAGCAAGAGTGTTATAAAAAAACCTCGGATCTAACTGGATCTGGTCCAGATATGATCGGATCTATCCCATATTTGACTAGATATATTCCCGAATATGGTCACCAATTTTGTTTTCCAGGAATATTTCGACCAATGCGAACACTTCTTGTTCCTCTATCCTATATGGTACAATTCTATAACAAAAGACACAAGAACATATCCTTTCCATACATAACTGATCTACTTGAATGAATACTCTCTTACCATAGATCTGGAGGTTTGTCTTCATTTCATCGATCTTGAGTCAATGTACTGTACTTGCCAAGAAATAATAGAAAAAAGACAAAAATGAGAGTAACAAGATAAATAAAAAATCTATGATCAAGGAATCCAATAAAAAATTATCAATATTCACATAAATCATATATGGAAAAGGGAAACGTTTTATTTTTTAAGATGAAAAGAGAAAGCTACAACCAAAGACTTGATGTCAATAGATTTTTCTACACAAGGTATTTGACACACTCACACAACTATAAACTCTTACAAATGTGGAAATTGAACCAAGTGATAGATTAATTTTACTCACAACAATTAACAATTGATCATGCAAAATCACTCACAAAAGAGACTGAAATTGGAGCTGAACACTAAACTGTATTAACTCAGTGTACAATAGCCAACCCTGTAACATAATAGGTTGTTGTATTAAATAATTACATCAGGGATTTGAATGCATGAGGAGAAATTCGAATCTAGCATAAAGCAGGCTTACTAAAATTAAGCAAATCCTCCATAGGTGTAAAAAGTTTATCCCAAATCTGTCATGGAGCTCACGAATTAGAAAAAAGGCTTAGGAAAGATAAATAGTGATGGAATGACAACTCATACATGCTTTTTCAAGGAGAAAAGAGTGGAGGATGAAGAGGACAAAAAACTAGTTCACCTCACCTAGTCAAACATTCCCTATTGCCTTAAAGCACTGAAAAAGCAGGCAATAAAGCAGAAAAAGCAGAAGGGCACCTAGGAGACCAGGAATAAAGCAGAATTGATTCCTTGAGGTTTCCCAAGCACTACATGGGTCAAATTAGGCAAGTTGTACCACTATGGATAGGTAATTGACAACTTGCATAAGGTGGGACACATGAACTAGGCAAATAAGACAAAAATAATTAAATTAATGTCTAAGGTAGTAAAATATGGGTTGATTATTCTAACACCCCCCCTTAAGACTGACTTATGAGTAATATATCAGAAAAATATAGGGCCTAGCAACAAGGATTAGTCACCCTTTACATACTGTATGTCCATACAACCAAGGAAAGAGGCAAAAACCACATGGGAAAATCCTCCCTTAAACATGGACTGTAAAACGAAATTTGGAAATCTTGTCTTCACTCATGCTTCACAGCATGATCAGCAATCCCCAATAGTGATTTGATATTGCTGAAGGTCTTCTCACAAAATTATTTGGTGAAGATATCAGCTACTTGTTCTGAAGATGAACAGAAGAGTAGGTGAATGGCACCATCATGCACAAGCTCTCTGATGTAGTGCATATGGATCTCAATGTGTTTGGTTCTCTGCTTCTGAACTGGATCTTTGCAGATTCAAATGGTACTTTGGTTATCACAGTAGATGGTAATTGAGTAATCTGATTCGAAACCACACTCTCCAAGTAAACCCTGCAACCATAAACATTGAGTTGTTGCATTAACAACTCCTCTGTACTCTGCTTCTGTAGATGAGAGTGCAATGGCACTCTGTTTCTTGCTTGAATAGCTGATTGGCCCTTTTGCAAGCATGAACACATATCTTGATTTGGACTTCCTGTCTGTGCTATCACCTTCCCAATCACTGTCAGTAAATCCAATCAAATAAAGATCAAATTTTGCTTTGTAGAAGATCCCATGTGTCCTTGTTCCCTGAACAAAGTTAAGGATCCTTTTGGCTGCTTTCCAATGGATCTCATGAGGCTGCTCCATATATATAGAAGCCACATTTACTACATAATAAATATCAGGTCTAGTATGTGTCAGATACAACAAACATCCAATCAATTGCCTATACAATGTATTGTTTACCATAGGTGACGAATCAGCTTCTTCCAGCTTCACTCCTGAAAGCAAAGGAGTTTTACTTGCTTTGCAATCCTTCATTCTGAATTTGTTCAGCAAATCCAAGGCATACTTGTACTGGTGCACCTTGATTCCAGCTTTGGTTTGAGCAATCTCAAGCCCCAAAAATTGACTTAAGAGCCCCAAATCTGTCATGGAGAAGGCTTGGTTCATAGCACCCTTTAAGGAAGCAATCTCATCCTTTGAGCTTCCTGTAATGAGGAGGTCATCAACATATAACACAATGATCATTAATGAACCATTAATTAACTTCAAATAGACATTTGGATCTGATTTGCACCGAACAAAATTCAGTGATAGCAAGAAGCTATCGATCTTGGCATACCAAGCCCTGGGGGCTTGCTTTATCCCATACAATGACTTTCTCAACCTGCACACAAGAGAAGGGTTAGTAGCAAAACCTTGAGGCTGCTGCATATATATCTCTTCAGTGAGATCTCCATTCAGGAAGGCACATTTTACATCCATGTGATGTACCTCCCATTGAGGATGTAATGGCTAAGGCTAGCCTGATGGAATCCATCTTTTCCATTGGGGAAAAGGTCTCATTGTAATATATCCCATGAACCTATGATTAGCCCTTGGATACCAATCTATCCTTGTACTTCAGAGGAGAACCATCAGCAGCAAATTTGGTCTTATAGACCCACTTACACTGGACTAACTTTCTTCCTGGGGGAAGATCCACTAGCTCCCATGTGTTGCTCTTCTAGAGTGAGATGAACTCTTCCTTCATGGATGCTTGACATATTGGATCTCCTATTTCTTCTTCATATGTTTGAGGATCAGATTCCACCATCAAATAGCATTTTTCAGCAAACATAGGATCCTTCATGCACAGACCACTCTCAAATTGAGATCTAGTCCTCCTTGGGTCATTGGGATCCCCAGCTAGCTCTCCTGCTGCACGTAGTGTCTTGGCTGCCCATTTTGGCCTTGTAGGGATTTTAGGGTATGTAATAAACTAATCTCCATCAGAAAAATCAGAATCAGCATGTTCAACAAACTCTTCACTTACTTTTAGAGGTTCAAGTGGTGAAGAGGTTTCTCCAACTTCCACTGCTGCAAGGGGTTCTTCTTCAAACTGAACACACCTTTCAATGAAGGATTTTTTTGTGCTCAAATTTATTAGCTTGTACCCTTTTGAATCTTCAGAGTATCCAACAAAAAGACACTCTTGGCTTTGGGGCTGCAAAGCCTTCCTCTTCTTTGTTGGAATTCTATCCCAAGCCCTTGAGCCAAAAATCCTGAAATGGGTCACATATGGCTTGTGCCCACTCCATGCTTTGAAGGGAGTCATACCATCAAGATGTTTATGAGGCACCCTATTCTAGATATAGGCTGCACAATTTATAGCTTCGTCCTAGTACTTCGGTGGCAAAGTTTTGTCCTCCATCATGCATGTTGCCATCTCCTTCAATGATCTGTTCTTCCTCTCAGCAACACCATTTTGTTGTGGTGTGTAAGGGATAGAATGTTGCATCTGCACAATAATTAATAAACTCAGACTTGACATACTCACCACCATTGTCATATCTGAGGACCTTGAGTTTCCTCCTAGACTGGTTTTCAACCAAAGCCTTAAAGACTTTGAAGAGGCCAAAAACTTCAGACTTGTGTTTCAGGAAGTAAACCCAGCAATACCTGGAAAAGTAATCTATGAAATTCAATGCATATTTGGCCTGACTCATGGACATATGAGGGAATGGGCCAGAAACATCACTATGGATCATCCCAAGGGGTGCAGAGGTTCTCTCATGACTAGCTCTCTCAAATTTGTGCTCTGGGTGTTTTCCTAGGATACAACCTTGGCAGACCCCTTTGGAAAATTTTATCTTGGGAAACCCTATGACCATATCTTTTTCACTAAGATTAGAAAGATACTTGTAATTTAGGTGGCCAAATATTTCATTCCAAAGCTTGCTAGCCTCATTAGCATGAATTAGAAGACAAAAGGGGATTGACTAGGGTAGGAAGTGTGAGAACATGTATACCTTTTGAGCATGATTTGCAACTCCTTTTGCAATGAATCTACCACTTGAGATCTCTGTGATCTCAACTTCATCAGGGGAGAATATGACCTTCTTTGGAGAGCCAGTGTGAGCCATCTAGTACACTGATAAGAGGTTGGAGGCAAGAACATGCACATATAGAACATTGTTGAACTGACCATGATTAAGATCAATCCTCCCTTTGCCCAAACTTTCAGTGAGAGAGTCATCTCCCAGTACTATAGGTGGTCCTTTCGACATGTCAAGTGAGGAGAATGCCTCCTTTGTTGAAACCATGTGTCTTGAAGCTCCAGAATCGATGATGAAACTAGGTGAGCTTGATGTGCCAGCAACCAATGCATGAAATCTCTCTTTGTCTTCTGAACTTGATCCTCCTTCTCTCTTCTTTGAGCTATCTAGAAGGGAGATGCCATTCTTGTAACACCCCATTTTGACATTTCTACCTGAACTACTATTATATGTGTATTTGTTTGATTGTGAGACCTCGTCGGTTTGACGACACTATGGACATAT
>LPNX010087049.1:39092-59045 GCA_001517045.1 Pseudotsuga menziesii | reverse complement strand
AAACACAAATTTCATTATGATCAAACGCAAGTTAGAAGAGCAGTCAACTGAACGATTTCTTGTCTTGTCTCCGCCGCTTGGGCGCCAAAGGGCGGCCCTCACGGTGGCCCGCCCTTTGGCGCCCAAGCTGGGATGATCTAATGAAGAATCTACTTATTGTTTAGCGTGGCGTGTAAGAAACAACAGCATCTCTCTCTATATATGGTATTTTATAAGAGTTCCAAACTTCTAATTCATCAAATTGTAGAGACCTGGTACTATGTAGTAGGAGACTATCAATGTGGATTCGACTTCCAAAAAATTGAAAGGTTATCACGTACATAATGAAACAAAAGGATTTTCTATGTTGTTGTTACAATTTGGGGTTGAAATTTACACTAACTAGCAATTAAGTTGAAATAATAAATTTCAATGATGTGTGTAATGTATATAATTGTCATTTATTTAAGTGAATTAAGATAAATTTATACACTCAAATTTTTTAAATTATCATATTTTTGTTATTGATCTTATAAGATAAAAAATTTTAATTATCATATTTCTATTATTTCTATTATTGATCTTATAAGATAAATTTATGAACACAATTATTTTAAACTATCATATTATTTTCTATATTATAAATTATCAAACTATACTATATCGTTTCATTGAAATTTCAAAAAGTAAACATTAATAAAATATACCAAATTTTACATAAATGACGCATTCTGGTGCCGTAAGCTATTTGACATAAATGTCCTATAAGGACATGATAAAGTTATACGTTATTTTATGTTTTTTTAACTCCTTAATAAAGTTATACGAGATTGGAATAATCCTTCCATTTGCAAAATTAGATGTGCCCTACTTGGTTCAACTATATTATTCACACGGTTCATACTCTTATAATATAATAATAAAATCAATAGTACGTAATTATCGACAACACAAAATGTATCATGATGTTTTTTCTTTAATATGCAATTTTCCAGAAAGTTGTAATTTATCTCTTCAAGAATTTTTCTTTTTTCCAATTTAAGGTTGATTTTAAAGTTTTGTTAAACAACAATATGAGATGTTTAGTCCATGGCTCTATTTTTTACCCTTAAAAAAAAACGTGTATACTGGTATCAACACTTTTCTATTTGGGGGGTGTTTTTGGTGTTTTTTTTGCAAAAATCATCGTTTTAATGGGTAGAGTTCTCGTTCATAGTATATAGTTCTCATTTCATAGTATAAGTGGTTGAGAGAGAGAGAGAGAGATGCATAATAAGGAAGTTGTAAATGGCTACAAGGATAAATATATTACCAAATGGAAATATCATGAGGAATGTCGACATGTCAAATATGAATATGAATATAATACATAATTAATAAATAAGAGTGATCTCGAGGTAAGTGGGGAGACCATCACATATCTACTTGGAAAGGAAATGGAATAATAACAAGGGTCAAACAAATCCCAAATATGCAAAAGTGAGTTCAAGAATGCTCGTGTATTACAATGGTTGTTCATGCTAGACAAAAAATTAAGGTACCACATATTTGTACGTATTTCAAGGCCAAACATTGAAAATTAGAACATGATGGATCATGTGGATATATTGAACATTACGTAAGAAATAAATAAAGTTGACAATTGTTTCTCTCATTTGAAATGAAAAATCCATTATTGAATGATGTTATTCGATTATGGGGGAGGAAGCACAAAGGAAAGAACATCTACATATATTTTTGTGGGAGGTTCTAAATGTAGATTGATCATAGCTATATGAATGATGAACAATATAGTTCACTCATGGATTTCATTTAGTTAGAACATCAAACAAAGTTATAGTAAAAATAGGAAAGAGAAATGTCTCTTGCTTCTATGGTCCATGAAATAATAATGAATTTAAAGATTATGATTCTATAATATGAGTTGATTGCTTGGGTTGTATATCCATCCCCATCATCCAATGTATAAGTTTGGAATTATTCCATCTAGTTGAGGATTGATCAAGAATAAGACCAAATTATGATCACATCTCAAATCTCATACAAACAGAGTGTGACTTCAATTTTTAGTGGACTGACATGTTATGACTTCAATTTTTTTAAGACATATTTACGAAATGGTTTCCCCTTGGGGTAATGAATGGGGAACTAAATTCTGGATGGAACATTGGTTGGAGGGAAAGAAGACCCTGGATGTCTCATTAATGGAATTTGAGGGCATTTATTTTCCAACTGGGATGATGGTTATTAAAGGAGAATATAGACACAATATGAAAGAGGAAGGAATAAAAAAGGGCATGTATTTGAATATTATAGACGATGTCATTTTCTATAAGGTGTTCCCATAAATATTGGTAACATGTTTTCTCAAGAGGACGGTGTGAGGATGGAAAAAATGATCTTGATCAATATTTATTAATCCCACAATCGAAATTTTAAAGATAATTAAGGGCCTAATAAAGTGATTGATCAATATTTATACATAGGATCAATTTAGGGTTTATTATAATTAAACCCTCAATCGAGATATGTAGTTCAATCGAGGGTTGAGAAAAACCTTGATCAAGCCCTTGTGTGGAATTTCAAATATTTAGAAAAATACATGGGGATTTTACCCCTTATTCCCAATTGTGAAGAGTAAAAGTTCTATCAATATTTAAAGCTCCATCGAGGTGCTTCATAATAAATTCTAAATCAACATAAGATGAGGCTTCTACAATATTGAAAAGTGGTTTGATCAAGCTCAATGAATCAATCGATTATAAAAGATTAGTTGATACTTTAAACCCATATAGAAACTATGTAACATGGCGCATGTGTCCTATCTCATATAGGTTTGTTACTAAAACCCTTGACCAAGAAGAAGAGTTTGATGGATGCACACCAAATCACCAGGAACCAAAAACCTAATAAGTACTGTCATTTCCCCCCAAATACAAGGTAGGAATAGAAACCCTTGTCAATCAAATGGTTTTTAACCATATAATGATGTTTTTTAATTCAATTAAAAAAATTTAAAACAAAATTTGGAAGGTTCTTCCTATTTTTAGTTTAGATTCATTTTAAAATTTTAGTTTTATTTTCAACATTTTGATTCACATTTTTTCCAATTTCATGTATGAAAACTTGAAAAAAATATGTAGAAGTAGTTTATCATATGTTGGAAACAAAACCAAAAATAAAAACTTGTGAGAATCAAAACATCAAATGTGTATTTGAAAGTAGAAATGTTGCTGAAATTTGTTCGATCCTTAGATAATTCACGAAGGATTATAAAAAAAAACTACAACTTGCAGGAAAATCAAGAGAAAATGTGGCCTTAAATGTATATATATATATATTTTCATTGGATATAACATTTCGCAAACATTCACCTAATCGTCTAGATAGAATTAATGGTATCTTTAGGTATAAATATTGTATAGAAATTTGAGTGATAGGTTAGTGGTGTGTTCAAGCATCGTTAAGCATAGGAGCTATCATTATTTGTATGCACTATAACCCAGGACTTGCACGGTTCTTCCACATACCATCGGTATATCGAATGGACTTTCACGTACCCTTGAGGTATATACAAAGGTACTTCACATACTCAGTTGTATATCAGAAGGCCTCTTGTGAACGGTTGTGCATTAGAAAACACTACTACCTATTTAAGCTCCCATGTACCTTGCATATATCGGGAGACCCCACTAGGATACCCTGACCATCTGAGAAAAACCATTTGGTCATCATTCAGGGAGATTACTACACACGTACCCCTAAGGTATATCGTGAGTTTCACCTACTTGACAATCTTAGTGAGAGAGCGACTATTATGAACCCGTCCTATAACTTAAGTCTACTTGTGACCTTTAGCTCTGCATAGGTTTTGTTTGTGTGCATTTCTCCTTTTTTTTTACCAATATTAGGTAACTTTGGCCATTACCATGGGTGAGCAACTTGCGAGACATGAATCTCATAGATTGGAGGGTTTATCTCCTGAATCTCCTCCTACCGTGGAAGGACAAGAAGGGGTAACCATGGAAAAACCAGCTTCTACTAATGTTCTAGTAGGAACTACCCTAGCTAGTGAAACCAGAGAATATTTTACTATTTTTACAAATCCTTTGGTTCAACTCCCTCCTCCAGCAGATGCTTCTGCGCATTTGTTGTTGGAAGTCCGTTTCGATAGTCCTACTCCACCAGATTATGGCCCGGATGGTCGTTTTCAGAGGAATTCTATGGGTCAAGCTATTACTGAATTCAAGGTTATTAGACCTTCACCAGGGAACCCTCCTTTAGGAGAGGAGGGACAGAGAATAATTAATGCATCTCTCGATTGTGATCGTAACTTTTCAGAGAGAGTAGAAATGATCATTCCCCCACTTATGTCTCATTATGAAACTATGTCAACCCGTTTACCCTATAATACAAACCATTGGCCTTTATCTGAAATTAAACCTTCTTATGAAGGTCATCCAACCTATGGTGAGACTTCTCACAACCCATGGCGTGAGGGATATCGTTCACTAACTTAAGTGTTAGGTCCTATTGAAGACATTCCATTTCAAGGTAATCCAGGTCGAAATGACAATCCTACAGTCTCGCATCCTGGCCCCATTACTAGGCCTTCCATAGCAGTCATGGTTGGGGGGGAATCCACAAATCAAGTTATGTCAGCACACTCTAATGTGCGGGGGAAACCCTCGGTGTGAGTTACGTCATCTGTTAGTGGAATTATTACTAGTTCAGGACAAGTTTTAGCTATAGCACAAATTGCAGTAATCATCCCTCCTACTAATACCAATGTCCCCCCCCCCCCCCCCCCCATCTAGTTCAGGCCATCCCTTAGGGGTGCAACCTTTCAATAATCCAACTTCTTAGGGATATGCTTATCTAGGATCTCAACCACCTATGGTGAATCAAGTGTATCAACAACCACCAGTAGCAGCTATTTATCCTAGAATTCCCTACCCTAGGAATTATTTTGTACCTTGGGGACAACCTAATTGGTCCAATGTTCAATCATTTGGAGGAGATTTTGTTAATACTACTAGAGGATATGGTGGATTCTCCCCTGGAGGAACACCACATGGACCTGGAGGACCTAGAGGAGTTGGAGGACGTTGAGGTCCTAGAGGTCCTAGAGGACCTGGTGGACTATTTAGAGGACCACCACCCAGAGGCCCACCGTCACCACCTAGAGGACCACCACCACCACCACCTTCCAGAGGACCCCCTCCCTTAGGTGGCCTACCTCCTCATGGAAATTCTGGAAATGAACAACCTTTTCAACAAGCTTCAAGGGAATCATCCATACCCATCTATTAATATGCATATGGTCCTACTAGCCAGCAAATTCCATACCAGTACTACCATTATCGACAACCAAATCAACAACTACCATTTCTAGCTACTTTAGATCTACCAGACTTGTCAATATTGATAAATGACCCAATCCATCATGACCCCTCTTAGCCTACCATTCCTGTAACACTGCCTTTCGATATACCCAAGTTTTATGGTAAACCCGATGAAGATACAAAAAAACATGTGATGACATTTGACTTATGGTGTTCCTCCAATTCTTTTATGGATGGCTCAATCCATCTATGGATTTTTCAAAGATCCCTCACTGGTATTGTCACAAAGTGGTACATCGAGTTACCACAACACTCTTTTTGGGACTTCAATGCCTTAGAAATGGCATTTTTAACACACTTTCAATTTCCAATCCGATATGAAACAGGTACAGACCTTTTTAATTCACTTCGACAAACCACATCAACTCACATCTCTGATCATATCCATGAATCGAGACAAAGATGAAGGTTAATTAAGGCCCACATTCCTGATCAGTTGCTCGTTGATTGGTTTACAAAGTATTTACTTGCACATATTGCTAGAGATGTTTCCATGGGATTAATTATTCTTGAGGAACAAGCTATTAGACATGCTCAATACCTAGACTTGGTTTACTCTCAGTCAAGATCAGTATGATCTGATTCCCCATGCTCCTTGACCCACAACAGATCCATCAAGACCCACAACTAAACCACCTGTTGATGGAATACTTGGTTCGATTCAAATGCAAATGACGACCAAATATTTTGAGAAACAAAATCAAACTGCCACTCTGCCAAATAAACCAGCACCATCTACTAAACCTCCACCCTCTCCTATTTCTTCTGCTGAAGTAAACGCGATCCAATCAAATGAATCTTCTGGCAGAAAGAAGAAATGAAAAAATAAATCTAAAATACCTGATAATCAATAGGAAGGAAACAAAACATAGAACTCAGATACTGATTCAAAAGGTAATCAAAAGGTAAAATATCCTTGTTTAATCTGTGGAGGTGACCGAATGTCCTCGTCGTGAGGAAGTTAGTAAGTTTTTGAAAACTTCACCAACCCTAGCAGTTTTGAAAGATCCTTTCCCTTCCCAACAACATTTAGTTGATCATAAGTCCTTGAACAAAACTTCTTCATCCACTGATGAAGTTCAAATGATGTCTAGTAAAACAATTAATTTAAACACAAGATCACACAATTATGACCCTCCTCCGTAAAATAAACCTGATGATGTTCCATCTGAAAAACCTTGAACTTCCACTCCTCCCCCTAATAATGGTCTTCACATTGAAAAACCTATTCCAGAAGCAATTTTCCATCCACCCAAGGGTACTTTAAGTAAGTGCATAATCAATCCTAACACTTGTGCCACCCAATATTATAATATTGTTGAATATTTGGCTTGAGCACCCTCTACTATGTCGACTTTAGAGGTACTTCAAACCTGCCCAACTCAATGAAATAACTTGCTTTCAACCCTTGGAGCTATGGATCCTAAAAATAGTAATATCATCACTTTCAAGCTGGATGATTTCAAGATGAGACTCTCACATCAGTTAGCTTTCCAGATCGCTACCAAAATTGCTGGAAAGACTATCCATCTAACCATTTTGGACGATGCTACCTCTACAACAGTTATGTCTTTATCTTGTTGGAGATCCATTGGTTCTCCATAAATTAACTGTTCACCCACCACCCTTAAGGATTTTGATGGTCGTGACTTTCAACCCTATGGATTAATACCTGCCATCCATGTTGAACTGGGGGAAAGTTGGTTGGTTGGGACTGGTAGAGCTAGAATAGCGGCAATTTTCAATGGATCTATCTGGATGCCATCCTTAGAAACCACCAAACCTAACAGGAGTCCCATATCAATGAAAAAAACACATTTATGAGGATTGAGTTGTATGTTATAATGATGACATCTCAAGAAATGTCTCTAAGATTACCAGGGTGGTCCTCCCTTCACTGTGAATGAGCTGGGTGGTCATCAAGGTACAGTTCTACAATAGATTTTATATTGTGAAACGCATAGGACATAGCACGCTAGAAAGTGGCTCCACCGTTTTTCAAGCCAAATGGTAACTTCCTATATGCAAAGGTTCCCCATGGGAAAATAAATTTTGTCTTGTGTTGATCGGTGGGTAAAATATCAATATGATTATAACCCAAAAATCCATCCATAAATGAAAAGATGACACCTCCAACACAGTTGTTGATAATTTGGTCGATATGGAGAGTGGGAAAGTTGTCTTTGCGGAAATATTTGTTCAAAATTATGAAATCAATGTAGACTCTAATAGTGCCTTGATTTTTATTGACAGGGACAATGTTCAATACCCATTCTTTCAGGGGTACAGGATAAATAAACCCTGCTTTTACAAGCTTTTCTATTTAAGCTTTGATAGATGCAACTTTCTGTGGATGGACTTGTCTTAGTTTTTGCTTGATGAGTTTTGCAGTGGGATAGGTTTTTATTTTGTGAACCACAATTGATGGGTCTATCCCCAACATTTCTTCATAAGACTAGGCAAAAACATCTCAGAACTCTTTGAAAATTGCTCTGTATGCTTTAGATTATTCTATTGAGCAGTTCTTCCCAACATGAACATGCTGAAGGGTGCCAGTATTGGCTGATATGTCAATTGGATTTGTTTGAGTGATGTTGCATATGTTCCCTTCGAAATATATGTTCTATAAAAATATAGGATTTCGAGGTGTTTTGACAACATCAGTAGAAAAAAGGGATGCAAAATCATGGTGTACCGAACTGGTATTGGGGAGGATCGAGGATCTATGATGATGATCCTCCCATATAGGCTCATTCGTACTCATGATATCTATAGTGGACTCATCGAAAGGAAAAGTCTGGGAGAGATAATCCAAAATAGGAAGAGAGGGTTCTAACTAGTAGGGTAGGTGGTAAGGGTCCAAAGCTACTAGATGAAGGTGATCAGTATGGTCATCGAAAAAGGTTTAGATAACATTGTACATTTCTTCATGCAGACTCAATGATGTGGACTCAACAATTTGTTTTCCCTTTGGATCATAATTAAATTATGGAATCATATTTATTGTCGCCATGTTTGTGTTAGGAGGGTTTGACAGAAAAATACCCATAAGGGAAGAATCCTTCAACATGCCTACCCCAATCGACTGGTAAGGAGGAGGAGACTGTCTTAACATAGGGATGTTATTAGCTGTAGGGGTAGTAACATCCGGTGTACAAAAATCAAGATGATCAATGGTGATAATCCTCCCTTAATGTAGAAATTGGATAGTTAAAAATACCATCGAAGTGACAACAATCATGGCGTAAAACCAATTTCTTCCTAAAAGGAGGTCATAGTCTAATGGGGCATCTACTAGTTCCACTTGAATAGAAATAGTTTTTCCCCCAAGCTCAACTGAAAGGGCTGGTATGTGACCATGGGGCTGGAAACATTGTCCATGAAAGACTTTCAGAGTCATAGGTGATGTTACAAGCTCGGGAGAGACAATAGCTTTCCAACAAGACAAGGACAAAACCGAAGTTGAAGCTCCTTCGTCTAAGACATTTCTAAAGACTTTCTTTCTGAATACTTTCATTATGATTTGGAAAGTGATTTTGTTAGGTAGTCTAGAATTATAGTTCTCGACATTGAAATGAATCAAATTATTATTGTCCGGGTCTGAAGCTCCTAACGCAGTTAACAAGTTTTTGCGTTGTGTAGGACAACTTTGGACTACTTCCAAGGTAGACATTGCACATGGTTCCTGAGCACGTTCTTCAACTACATTATAAAAAGTGGCAGCTCAGGCATTAGGATTAAAAACAGCCTTCCTAAGAGTACTCTTGGGTGGACAAAAAACCATGTCAAGATTAGGTTTTCGATGGTTAGGGGAACAAAAGACGAGGACTCGGGAGAACCAAAAGAGGGATATTTTCCTGAAGAAGAATTGTATTCTTTCTTGTCTACGGGTTTGTCATAATTCTGACTTCAAGTTTTCAAACTAATAGTGTCCAAGGACATCATGCAAATTTCCTCTGAAGAACTAGAATTTCCCTGATTAGACATGTGGTCTATCAACTGTTGTTGAGAGGGAAAAGGATCCATGAGAACTGTTGGTTCGGGATTAGTTTTTAGAAATTGAGTGATTTCTTCACAACGAGGACACTCTTTCATGAAGTGGTCACCTCTACATAGCAGACATGGATATTTTTCTTTTCTTTTCCCTTTATCCTTCTCGTTGATGGTTGGTTTTGGATTCTCTTGTTGGTTTCCAGGTTTTTTGTTTTTAGCTTTATCTTTCTTTTTATTGTTGTCGGGCGTTTGAGTACTTTGAATGGAATTGACCTCGGTGGATTAAAACTTGGGAGTTGAAGGAGTAGGGGTGGAATTTTGGGGTTGCTTGGTAGGCTTTGTTGTCAATGGGGACTAGATTGAACCAACAATCCCATCCACAGGGGTTTATGCTAGTGGCTTAGCAGGATCAGTGCTTGGGAAAGGAGCTTGAGGGATCAATTCATACAACATTATGGACTAGGAATATACCAAATAAAGATATTGGGCTTGACTAATGGCTTTCTCTTAAGTAATGAAACCACCCATAGCCACATCTCGGGTGATTAGAGGCAACAAAGATTTAGTAAACCAATCAGCTAACAATTGATCCGGGATAGGAGCCTTATTAAGTCTTCTCCACCTTCTCCACTCATGGATATGATTGGATATGTGGGTGGAGGTTTTCTATTGTAGAGAAGATAAGAGATATGTACTTGTTTCATAATGGATAGGAAGTTGAAAGTGTGTAAGAAATAAAGTTGCCAAAGAACCAAAATCCACAAACGAATGTTGAGCAAGTTCAATGTACCATTTCGTCGAAGTACCGTTCAAAGTTCACTGGAAGAGTCTTAAATGAACTGAATCATCCATAAGGGAGTTCGAAGAACACCATAAATGGAATTTCATGACATGGTTTTTTGGATCATCTCCCTCCTTCCCATCGAATTTTGGAATGTCTGATGGTAAATTTACTGGAATGGGAGGCCACGAGGGGTTATGTCGAATGGGATAATTAATCAACTTGGACCACGCAGTATGTATAGGTATCCCTCCCATAGCTGGCATGTAGGACCAGTTAGGTAGCCCCCATGGCGTGAAAGTATTAGTAGGATATGGAATTCCAGCATAAGGCATTCCTATAGGGTAAGGTTGTTAATTAATATTTCCTACAAGTACTTGATTTTCTATGTAACCGTACCCCCAAGAGGTTTGATTGGTTGCAAGTTGTGCCCCCAAGGGCTGACCTGAATTGGATGGGGGGTTAATCACATTCAGATGGGTAGGAGGGACATAAACTGTAGATTTTTCTATACTCAAGGTCTGTCCTTGACTAGCTACAACTCTAGTGACATGTAACGTAGGTCATGCTGGGGTTTGCCCCTCGACACTAGAAGGTACTGATGAAACAAGAATTGAATGTTGTTACCTAGGTGCAAAAGACCCAGGATGATTTGGAACAGACATAATATGGGAGGTGGTGGGGTTGGTAGTTGGACTTGGATTATGTGGAGTCATAGTGCGATCTAGATTAGGTTCAATGGGTCTCATAGAATCAACAAGGGAGTGATATCCCATAGGAAAAAATGTTGATCGAGGTGGTGGTGTACCCAATATGTTATCTATTTTCTTTTCAAGTTCTCTTGCACAGAGAATATCTACCTGGTATTGTCTACGTTCTTTTTCAGTAGGTGAAATATCTTCATAAGAGGTTGGATCAGTGCCAAACGAAACAATGGCATGTCCCATAGATGTATCCCGAAATAGAGCATTGGGACCAACATGACCTTCCATGGGATAATGGAATGAGATATTTCCCATACAAGTTTTTTGGACCAAGGGAGGACCTTGCGAAGGATATGGATCTCCACTTTATGCAACCACATTTTCTCCCACTTGGGAGTTGCTAGCATCTCTTTGGTCGATATCTTCCATAGGATTTTCTCTCGAAACATGAATCAAATCAGGTGGCAAGCCTCGTACTCTTATGGACTGTCTTAATTCAGCCAGTTTGTACAGTTCCTATCTAACCTGGGGTCTCAAAACTAGAAAACACACCAAAAATTTCCCTACTCAAGATATACGCCAAACAAGCAAACTGAAATGACAAGAGGAGTTTAGATAGTTCGAGCTCTCACCAGGATTGTCAAGAAGGTGCCACTCACGATATACCTCGAGGGTACATGCGTAGTAATCTCCCCGAATGTTGTTTTTGATGTATGGCTCCAAGAAAGACGACCAAAGGGATTTTCTCAAACAGATAAGGTATCCTAGTGGGGTCTCCTGATATACACAAGGTACATGGGAACTCAAATCGGTAGTAGTGTTGTCTAATGCATAACTGTGCACAAGGGGCCTTCCTATATACAATCGAGTACATGAAGTACCTTTCTATATACCTCAAGGGTACATGAAAGGCCATTCGATATACCGACGGTACGTGGAAGAACCGTGGGAGTCTCGAGATGTAATGTGGATGGGTAATGATAGCTCCTACACGTAACGACACCCGAACATGTCTCTAGCCTATCACTCAAATTGCTATGTAAATTTTAAGCCTATAACTACCATTAATTTTAGAGTGGACGGTTAGGTGAATGCATGGAATTTTGACAGAAAAGTAAAACCATGCAGATATGTAGATGCAAATATTTCAATTTACCATTCGTGGTATGCCTACTTATGAGAGGGAAAGAGAGTATTTTATTTTCATTTTGAAAACCAAAAATTCCCAAACAACTACTTTGAACAAAATCGAATCCAAAGACAAGCAACACATTAGAAACTCATTTTTCTTTTTTGAGAGCAATCAGATGGGTAAGAGTCTATTTTCCTAAAAGAAAACAACAAGCACTCTACATGCATATGCACTCTATTTTTTCGATCTTTATTTTAAACATAGATATATCTAAATTAAAACTATGCTATTTTTTCTTTTGATGAGATAGTACTAATGCAAGAGAGACAAAAGAACAAAGAGAACCTAAACGCTTGTGAGGCCAATCAAAGATCCAGTGCCCTATGCTCAGTAATGATAATGATCTAATCTCAATAATAATAAAATTCTTTTTAAAAGCAAAAAGAACTCTTCTATGTAAAAAATGAAATTAAGATGATAAGCAAGTGGTTTTTCTTTCAGTCTTTATAAATTAAACAAAAAGAGATCTAATTTGAAACCTAAGCTTTCAAAAATTACTTTCAAAATCACAACCAACAAGCATGAAAGCACACAAATAATCAACAATCCTAATACAGCTTTTAAATTCTTTCAATCCAACTAATTTTACCACTGTCATAACCCAAATTTTCACAAAAATTAAAAAAATTTGATGTGACATAAATTGTTTATAGTCGCAGTTTGTTAACTACTGGAGGTTAACGGATAAATGAAATAGTTAACAAACTAATGATTAACTTAAACTCATATAAATTAATACTATTTTAATTTCGATATGTGATGTAAATAATCTGCATTCAGTTGTTTCTAGCTGTACTGATGATTTGATTTTGTCAAGTAGGTGAGAAGTTACTTTATCACTGGGGCTTACTTAGTGATTTCTAACTTACCTGGAATTCTGGATCTTATAGGCTTGACAGGTAAATTTTGAACCAATAAGAGTTTATTAAGGCATTAATCCAGATATTCTTGTCTTGGCATAAAATATAATGCTAGAGTAAAAGTTTGCTTAATTGAATTCAAGGGTTCTATGAGTAAAGTATCTTTTTTTAACTTGTTTTCCAACTATGATAGTATTTTAAATTCATTTTGTAAAGACTAATAACCTTACCATTCTCAGTGTTTTTCATTAGTATGACTTTTGTTTCGGACAGTTCTTCTTTCTAGCTACTAGCCAAGTTACTTATAGAGCTCACGATTTTGTATAACAATTGCTTTACTGACATATGAGTTTACTGCTGTTATTATTTCTAAAATTTAAAATGCTACTTATTAGTATAGAAATAAAAGGTAAGCCTTATAAGAACAAGCTTACAAATGTACCCTCAGCTCTACTTTTAATTTAGCTTCAGTAGAGGAAATTATCAGCTTATTATTGTATTGTATTCATAAATGATCATTTGCACAAATGTCATCAAGTTTAGTTTTAGTATCCTTTACTACCAAGTCTAATCAAATCTTGGTTTGATTCATCTCAGAGATTTGGTATTTTATGAAGAGAAAAATATCATATACTTCCCAGAAGTTTATCTTACTCTTAGTACCATAGACTAACTTCAAAAGTATGAGTTATGCCAGGGTGTAATTACTAATTATTTTTATACACCTTGTTGATTTGTAAACTAGCTTTTTATCCACTAGTGTTTGCATAAACTTGTTCTAACATCATAGACATGCATAATTTATGGTTATAAAAAGAAATGGTTAATAGTGGTACTATTAACTCATGTTCAACAAATTTTACTATACTATTGATCTCTTCATAATATGTTTTTACTAACTAGGATTATAATATCTTTATAAACAAGGATATAGTTGCAATATATGTTTTGGTTCATTACCAACAATAAATCTAAGATTTATAATATAAGGTATACCAATACCATCTAAACTTCATTCTTTATCATAGCTTAATTTTATGATTTATCAATGAAATGATACGTTTTGACTTTGTAGATTACATTATCAGTATGATCATTGTATAGATTATTAACAATAATTTGATCCCGATAGTGCAGTGGAAACTATACAAATCGACCCACTGTGGACTAGATAAATTTGTGGGCATGTGGAACATCCACCACCATGCAAAGCTTGATTTAAAATCCTCCAAGGCAACCCTAACTCCTCATTTTTTGTCGAGGGTTTTGGTCTCTGCTCTGCCTGGTTTACTGCAGCCATGAGGGCTCACTTGTGCTCGTCTCTAGCTCCATTGTTTGCATGTAGAGAGGTGTTTCCATAATAATGTGTGGGTTGCAAGACTCACAACTCGCATTTGGTTTTCCTTCTGCATGCAATACTTTGTTGTGCGTGTAGTTGTTCTCTCTCAGTGGTTTGTAGTATTGATTTATTACATGGCCATTGCCAAAGTTTTAACCCTGCTCCAGTCATTAGTCTAGATGTATTGTGAGCCTTGTTTCCTTTGTCACTCATGAGCATGAGGGTTGTGCTGCTCATGGTGTGGGCTCAAATCCTCCTTGGCTTCCAGGTAAAGAATTTCATCTTACAAATGTTATAAGCTTTAAAATTACAGTTACATATATAAACTCAGTTTTAATCATGATTTTGCTTTTCACTTGCAGATGATGGTTCACCTTTTCGTTTGGAAGAATCCCCTCCATATTTGGATTGGCATCAAGTTCTATGGGTAAGCCTCGGTTACAATGCGGATTCTCCCTACTTGTATAGATTAGGGGAAAAGGATTTCGGTGGGAGATGTAACATGAACTCGGTTCCTTCGGTGTTTTTAAATGTTTATCTCAGTTGTTATTAAGTATTTTTTGTTATTAAGCCCTTCCTTGTAGAAAGGTTGCTCTGGCCTTGATGAAGTGACTTGTATTTCACTGCTCTCGACTTATTGACAGGTTTTATAGCCATATGGCTAAGTAATGATATAATTCATTTCTTAATAGGTGGGGTTCTCCCATGTTCATGGTTTTAATGGTCCTCTATTTTGAATATACTGATAAATATACATTGTTTTATAGATGTTATTACAGTAATTAAGTTTTTTTATAAATTAAATGTTAGTTTTTTTTTGAAAACCCATGCCACAATGTTGGGTACACCTACCCTGAGCTGGGTGTTGTAATTAGTTAAATTTTCATCCTTACAGCCTGTCAGTGTACTACAAATTTCCATCCTAACGGCTGGTTAAATTTCCCTAATCGACTGTTAATGAAAAGCATTACTGTCTAAATAGATTTTGTAAATTAAATTATTGTTATTATTTAAGACTGTAACTTAGCCAGTATGTGTAATTTATAATATTAACTTACTTGTTTGGAAAAATACAAGCTAGGGTTTGCCTGAAGTGAAACCCTCGTCTAATTAAGCTCTCCAACTTATTAATAATTAAATTCTACTTCTTGTTAATTTCGTTAAGTTATTATTATAGGTGTGTTGTTTAAAAGTACACTCATTTTCAGAAAGGACTATAATAGTTTATAGTAGACTTATTGTTTATATATATTATTATCCAAGTAAAGGGTTTGCAACTTAGATGTTTTATTTATAATAGTTAAATAACTTGGTAAGGGTTTCGACCCCGAAGTTTTATATTTACAGGTATAAGCCTCTCTAATAATTATAAATAGTTTCTACATAGGTATTATTTAGTTTCATACTAGTTATTAATTATATTTTCATTGCTTTTATTTAATAAACTGTCTAGTAGAATTTACTCAAAGTTTTTGAAATGATATAGCATAAATTCTATAACTCTGTTTACTCTTTATAATCTAAGTACTTTCAAATTTAACCCTATTTGGTTTATAGTAAATACTAGTTCTAGATTCAATTGATATTGTTAGAAAATAAGCTATGTGATTTGTAGTTGTTTATTTACTTAACTGTATGTAATCCGTGTAACTCTAATTTGATTTTGTGTTTCATTTCATTAAGTTACTAAGTGAAAACAAAGAAGTATAAACGTATCATAACACTTTTTAACCTCCATAATATTTTAACATGAATAAAATTACTCTAATGTCTGTAAATACACAATGTTATCTACTCAAACATCCTCTTATCTTCTTAAACATTCTACCTATGCTAGAGTACTACCTAGATTTTCCAGGTTTGGAAAACCGTAGTCTAAAAATTATTTCTATTCTAACACATTACTTTTCTAATTAAGTTCATTTCTTCAACCATTTAAAAAGACTGCTAGATTCTAACATTCTACAAACTAACTTTGTAACATTCAAATATCAGTCACACTCAGATTGATTTATCTAATACAGTAAAACAAAATAATGTAGAACCTATTTAGGATAGATGACAACATCATTAAGAGGTCGTTCCTCCCTACCAATCTCCTGGAGAGCACTCAAACAATGCTTCCTCAGGACCCCCAAGCCTATTCCTAGTCTTCTTGGCTAAGAACTGGTGGAGCATGAAAATAGTAGACTAGTCCAATAACTCAGTAAAACACCCTGCACTCAGCAGTAAGATCTTTCAGCTTAAAAGTTTCACTAGATCACTCAGCAGTTATCCCCTCAAACTCTTTCTACAATTCCCTTCCATTGAATTTCTTTGAATTACATTCATTCACCTGAATGATCACTTCTCTAGAATGAGCATCCCCAAATCTCTTCAATGGAAATTTTTATAAATATTGCCTTGGTATTTTGGGTCAGTTTTCATTAATGGAGCCACCTGCTCTGATTCCACTTTCTTGGGGAATCATGACCCCAAATGTAGGTAGGTTGCCACCTACTACATTTGGAAGTGGTTTGAGGATGCTGCCACATGTTAGTGTGCTCTCCACCCAGTATCCTCCACTAATTTGACCAGTAAACACTCTTTTAACAGCTCTCCTAAGCTGTTGTCTCCTCCTTTATTTTTTTGTAATTAAAATATTCAAAATTACATTAAATATCCTTGACTCTAGTGAGTCATCAATTACAACTTAGCCTAAAATTTAACATATTGTCCTCAAATAATAAAAAAATAATATAACATCATTTTTGCAAAATTGGGGCATATGACATACACACCCCCTTAAAGTATAACATCATCCTCAATGTTATTTATTCCTCATCCTGAGAAATCCCCTTGAATAAAATTGGATATGCATCTTACATATTACTTTCCAATTCCCAGGTGGATTCTTCTGGATTAAGGTGCTTCCATTGCAGCTTCAGCTGACCAATGGTGCGGTTCTGAAGTGTGATCTCCCTCTATTAGAATAATCAACCCATAGTATTTACCCACTTAGACATTATTTCATTTATTTTGTCTTATTTGCCTAGTCCATGAGTCCCACCATGTGCAAGTTGTCAATTGCCTATCCATAGAGGTCAAACTTGCCATTATTGACTCATGGAGCACTTGGGAAAGTCCTGGGAATCAAATCTGCTTTATTCCTGGCCTCCTAGGCGCCCTTCTTCTTTTTCTGCTTTATTTCCTTCTTTTTCAGTGTTTTAAGGCACATAGGAAAGCAAGACTAGGTGAGGTGAATCAGCTTTGTTGTCTCTTCCTCCTCCACTCTTTCCTCCATGCAAAAGCATGTATGAGCTGCCATTTGACCACTCTTTATCTTGCCCATGCGCCCTTGCTAATTCGTGGGGTCCTTGATATATTTGGGATCAGCTTTTTACACCTATGGGGGATTTTCCTATTTTGGGTAAGCCTACTTTATGCTAGATTTGGATGCTTCCTTACGCATTCGATTTGCTCATGTATTCTATATATTCAGAATCCTATGATATTACAGGGTTGGCTATTGTACACTCAGTTAATATAATTTTGTGTTACAGCTCCATATTCAGTCTCCATTGTTGATAATTTGCATGATCAATTGTTAATTGCTGTGAGTGAAATTAATCTACTGCAGGCTTGAATTTCTACATGGTATCAGAGCCATTGTAGGTTGTTACTCTCCTCCAAAAATTGTTTTGCAGGTTCGACATCAAGACTGGGAGCCTTCTACTGACAGCCGGGATAGATTTTCTAAAGCTATGGATTCACAGAAAACTATCCTCACTCCTTTCAACTATTTTGAATGGAAAGCAGAGATGGAGATCTTGTTGAGAGAGAAAGGCCTCTACAGGGTGACTATGGATACATAAGCAGAGCCCAATGCTGCTGCAGAGAATATCAAATGGCACAATCGGAGAGATGAGGCCTATGGCCTCCTATGTCTAAGTATTTCCCGAGACCTCCTTTTCCATCTCGATGGATTGACTTCACCGGATCAAGTATGGGAGAAACTTTCTGAACTCTTTGGAAAGACAGATGAGATGAGGGGACACCAAATCGAAAATGAATTGATTTCCCTGAGTCCCAGTAATTTTGAATCCCTGCAGCTATATTTCTCCAAGTTCAAAGCACTAGTTTTGCAGCTGAAATAGTGTGGTATTGAAAAGAAATATGAGCAGCTCGTATTGTCCATCCTCTCGAAGCTAGGGCCTGATTACTTAGTCTTTGTTTCGACCTTCTATTCCACAAAACTCACAGCTCGAACCTGGAAGATGCCTAGCGTTGCATATTTCATGGAATCTCTCACACAGGAACAAGACAAGCTGGTGATGATGGGCACCATCAAACCTTCCAAAGACCAAGCTCTGGTTGCTGGAGATTCAAAGGTGGATTCAAAAAGCAAGAAGAAAGCTAAAAAGCCACCTGAGAAAGGAAGAGACAAGAAGCAGTCTCCAGAGGATCAACAAGGTCCCAAGAAAAATACCCAGAAGAAGAAAAACAAAGGTGATATGAACAAGTGCTCATACTGCAATAAGGGCAATCATACTGAAAAATCTTGTATGAAAAAGAAGATAGATATGTTAACTCAACTGTTGGAGAAGAATGGAATCTCCCTTCCAGAAGGCTCAAAGAAGAGAGAAGGAGGATCAAGTTCTGATGACAGAGAGAGAGTTCATGCTCTAGTTGCTGGCACATCAAGCTCACCCAGTTTTATCATAGATTCTGGAGCTTCAAGACACATGGTTTCGACTAAGGAGGCCTTCTCCTCACTGGATATGTTGAAAGGACCATCTATTGTACTGGGATATGACTCTCTCACTGAAAGCAAAGGCAAATGAAGGATAGAACCTGATCATGGTAACTTCAACAATGTGCTGTATGTCCCTGTTCTTGCCTCCAACCTTATATCAGTGTACCAGATGACCCACACTGGGTCTCCTAAGAAATTCATATTCTCACCAAATGAAGTTGAGATCACAGAAATCTCAAGTGGAAGAATCATTGCAAAAGGAGTAGCGAATCATGCTCAAAAGGTATACATGTTTTCACACTTCCTGCCTTACTCAAACCCCTCTGCTCTTCTTATCCATGCTAATGAAGCTAGCAAGCTATGGCATGAAAGATTTGGCCATTTAAATTACAAGTATTTATCTGATATTAGTGAGAAAGATATGGTCATAGGGTTTCCCAAGATAAAAATTTTCCAAAGGAGTATGCCAAGGCTGTATCCTAGGAAAACACCCAGAGCACAAATTTGAGAAAGCTAGCCATGAGAGAACCTCTGCACCCCTCAAACTGATTCACAGTGATGTTGCTGGTCCATTCCCTCATATGTCCATGAGTCAGTCGAAATATGCATTGACCTTTATTTATGATTTCTCCAGGTATTTTTGGGTTCACTTCATGAAGCACAAGTCAGAATTTTTTGGCCTATTCAAAGTCTTCAAGGCTTTGGTTGAAAACCAGTGTGGAAGAAAATTCAAAGCACTCAGATCTGACAACGGTGGTGAGTATGTCAATTTAGTGAGTTTATTAACTATTGTGCAGATGCAGGTATTCAGATGCATCATTCTATCCCCTACACACCACAGCAAAATGGTGTTGCAGAGAGGAAGAACAGATCACTGAAGGAGATGGCAACATGCATGATGGAGGCCAAAAATTTTCCACCAAAGTACTGGGCTGAAGCTATCAACTGTGCATCCTATATTCAAA
>LPNX010087049.1:7847-36733 GCA_001517045.1 Pseudotsuga menziesii | reverse complement strand
ACAGCTCCATATTCAGTCTCCATTGTTGATAATTTGCATGATCAATTGTTAATTGCTGTGAGTGAAATTAATCTACTGCAGGCCTGAATTTCTACACCCTCCACCCAAGGATACAGTCCAGTTCCACCAGAAAATATCCTTCTAGTTCCACCTGTACATTATTCCAATTAACAACATGAGTAGCATCATGAACATATTTATTTAATATATAAATGTGAAAAACATTATGTACGTTTAAATTTGGTGGTAATGCTAATTGATAAGCTACTTGTCCAATCCTAGACAGTATTTCAAATGGACCACAGTAACGAGGTGCTAGTTTTTCACAACTTCCCAATCTCAGAGAGCTCTTTTTGGGCCTCACCTTGATGAACACATGTTCACCTACCTGAAACTCCTTTGGATTTCTTTTAATGTCTGCTTGACTTTTCTGTCAATCTTGCGCAGTTTTCATATTACCTTGTACTTTCTTTACAATTTCTTCCATTTCCTTTAATAGCTGAGGACCTAATACTAATCTATCCACTGGATTACTCCAGGAGATAAGAGTATTACATTTCCTTCCATACAAGATTTTGAAACGACTAAATATGGCTGACGCTTGATAATTATTATTATAAGCAAATTCTACCAGATGTAAATAATCCTCCCATTTACCTGGCTGGTCTTTCACATATATTCTTAATAAATCTTCCAGTACTTGGTTTACTCTTTCGGTCTATCCATCTATTTGAAAATGGAAAGAAGTACTAAAATTTAGTGTAGTGTTTAATCATTTAAATAGAGATTTCCAAAAGTTACTTATAAATTTAGGATCTCTATCTAAGATTATAACTTTCAGTATTCCATACAGTCAAAAAATTTGTTTTAGAAATATATTAGCTATGTTTCTAGCTTTATACATAGTTTTACCAGGTATAAAGTGGGATGCTTTACTTAACTTATCAACCACTACCATGATAGAATCATTTAAATTTTGATTTTTAGGTAGTCCAGTAACAAAATCGAGACTAATTATCTCCCTTTTCCAACTAGGAATGGGCAATGAATGAAGTAATCCAGCTGGGTGTTGATGTTTAGTTTTCACCTGCTGACATTCAAAACACCTAGCAATATACTCTGTCAGTTCAGTCTTCATGTTTGGCCAAAAATATTCTTTTCTTAACATAGTTATAGTCTTTTGATAGCTTGGATGACCTAAGTATGGAGTTTTATGGATTTCATCCAAAATTAAAAACTTAACTTTAGGTACATTAGGTACATGCACTAGTAGAAAATGAGAAATTAATGACTAAAAAAATGACTAAAATCAGGCTATAAACGACTATTTTTGAGTCGGTGACTAATAGTAGCAAATTACCACTATCTTATAGCTAGTCGTATTTCACTAGTCATTAATAGCTTGACTTAGTAGTCACTGATTTAGTCATTGATTTGGTCATTGATAGACAATGATTTAGTCATTGATAGTCAATGATTTAGTCATTGTTTTAGTCATTGATAGTTAATGATTTAGTCACGGATTTAGTCATTGATTTAGTCACTGAGTTAATCATTGATTTAGTCGCTGATTTAGTCACTGATTGCAACCATTAATGACCAAATATATGACTAAATAAACTACTAGAAATTAACATATTAATGACTAAGCTAAATACGAATAAGATACAATAAATTAGCTACTAATCGTCGTATATATGTGAATTTAGTCGTTTTTGTAGTCACAAATTTATGATAGGGCACGGAGGAATCGAACCACCAACCTCCTACCCATAATTAAGCAGGCGCTCTACCATTGAGCTAGCACCCTTTAAGAAGTTGTTATTGCTTGACAATGATGATATTCAAACAAATTTATGATAGATATCAATCTACAAACTACATAATAATTACTATTACAATCTCATTCTGCTACTTTAGGTCCTCTTTGCGCTGTCTGATATATACTTAAGAAAGTGTTGCTTCTGACAGTCAATTTAAGAAAGTTTATTTAAATGTTTCTATTTTAGCCACGTTTTAACTTAATCAGTTTATCATTTTTCTTAAGTTAAGAATAACATATTCCTACTAAAAGTAAAATCCGCTATGTAAAAGTTGCTTTATAACTCCTTTACCATCTATGGTTGTCTTTCCTGGCATTTTCAAATGGATAGCTCTAAAAGTGGTAGATCCAGTACTTCATAATACAAGATATCAGAAATCTACCCAAAAACCACATTAAGATCTTAACAGTGAGATAAAGTGAAGCAAGATATGAGCCACTAAAACCAGTGAACACCACAAAGTTTGACTCATACTATTAAGTAGAAGAATGACAGAAAATCCCTACAATCTTGAGATGTATAACATTTCATCTTCAGATTGATGAAATCCTATCGAATTTTCTCAGACTTGATTGTAATGCACCAGCATATCACTCAAGCGATCAACACCTGGATGCTTAATTGGTTGAGGTTTTTGCTGCTGCGAATAACAGTTGTGTGACGTAAGCCTAAGTTTTGAAGGATCACCTAAACCGAGTTGATTTGCAACCCTTTTAACAACATCATCATAAGTGTCCAGCTTTGACCTGCAAACATCACAGATGAAAGTAACATGGATAGAACAAGTTTCAAACCCAGACAAAGCTCCTACACATTGAACTTCTTTGACATATTAAAGTTCATTGCATATAAATAGAATTGTACTTACAACTCAAGACAAAAGTCATCTTCTTTTGGCTTATCCAAATTCCGAAAATGAACAATCTACAAATCACATGCAATCAGAAATTCAACGTATGTTAAAATGACTTTCAAAACCAAGGAACAAATCATGTTCTTCAAGAAGCACACATGCCTTTCTACACGATAGTTGCAAGAATGACTTCTTCACTGATAAAGGAAATAATTGGCAACTTTGCTTACAAGATGTAATGAGATTGAGTGCTAAGGAAAGCATGATTAGCCAACTATCATTGGTAAGTTAGCCCCCCTAAACTTTTATATATGCATTCCATGCAGCCATATCTAGGAGCAATAAACATAATATGCAGTTTCATTCTCATTAAAATACATGTTTTCTTGATTTTAAAATTTGCAGCAATAACTTCGTTAGAAGATAAGTATAACTGAGCTGCAGGAAGTGAAGGAAGCTGCAATAAAGGTGGATGCTTAGATGACATGAAAGTATCAGCTAAACATCGACTCTATCAACCATACTGGGAAGCACCAACATACATTCAAGGCTCTCCAACAAATGGCACTTTTAGCTTAACACGCAATTGTAGTTCACCTCGAAATCTGATGGTCCCAAGTGCTGATGATGGAAGTTCCATTGCTTATACTGGTATACCCATTCCTGTCCAACAGCCTAGCCAGAGTTCCAAGAAGATGGCTCGATCTAAGGATTCTTCAAGTTCTATTATATCTCCAGCCCAAGCAGAATCGTCTGTGATTACTTTTGTATATAGACCACCCCTTAATGCAACCAACTTTAATGTTCCCCCTGGGTAGTCTATGTCTTTCCCAGGACAAATCTTAGATGCTTCTAACCAGGTTAGAAGGCAGGGGCATTCTCAGCAGTCTGCTCAAATGAAAGTTGCAGGACCACCATTATGTTGCAGTCCTTACCCCAGCAGTTGGCCCAGTCTATGGTTTCTACACAACAGCAGCAGCAACAACAACAACCTGTGGCACCTCAGCATTACAATTTTCAGCAGTTTCCTAACCAAAAACAAGCACACCAAGTAGAAAGACATCCATCAGCACAAACAACACATCCAAATTAATCAATAGCTTGGGGATATACAACAACAACAGATCAAACATCTTCAGGATCAGGAACTCCAGATACAACAGTCACTCCTTAGACAACAAAGTCCATAATCTAGGCAGGCATCATCTCAAAATTAGCAGTTTGAGAATATGTAGCAGAAGAATGTGACACATCTACAATAGCATCAAACATTTTCAACACCTTTTGGCTTTGCAATGAGCGGGTTACCTTCAACTTTAACCTTAGGTACCAACACAGGAATTTCTCCTCGAAGTATAGTTTCTGATGGAGCTGTGATATCTCAGAGTAGCATTTTAAGGCCTTCCACACCTGCTAATTTTACAGCAAGCACTAGTGTTCCATCCACTACTTCTCAAGGGATTGGTGCTTCTGGGTCTGTCCTTCAAAATGGTGAGTATGGGTCAACCAGGAACAACCCTTTAAATCGACAGTAGATCCATCCATTTTGAAAACAGGTTCATAATCATTGTCAAAAGCTGCCACATTTGGAAATGTTAATGATGAGAAGTGAATTACAAGTAACTGGGGTATTGGTTATGTGGTAGGCTATTTAACTACAATGCTAACGTCAAAGGATAGATGTAGCTTTGAATTGAGAGGATTCTCTCTTGCAAGTTGCAACAGATACCTCTAGCCAGGCTGCTAGTGTTTTATTTCTGCCAGATAGTGTCCTATTAGAGTCCTCAGAATGTTGTTATCCTTTTAATAAAATTCTTCAAGAGTTCCTCCATTGATTGCAAACTGAGGGCAATGTGTTAAGAGACAGAATGTTATTGCGAGGGAAAACTATAAAAGGTCTTATTCTCTAATTCATACTAATTTTCCTATTTAAGCTACAGCTTAGTAGCTGCTTGCTTGTACTGTGCCATGCAAATTTTTAACAAATTCTCCAAATGAATGCAACAATGGAGTTGATGCCTGGTTTGTTTACAGATCTTTGGTGATGGTATATTTAAGCTCTGCCTTTGTCTAGTGGCCTGCTAATCAGTTGCGGAACAGTGGATCTAACTTGTCCATCCTGTGACCATGAACATTCGTCACACGTACTTTGTTTAGGGCATTCTGGCAGTTATAAAATATGTGTTTTTGCATGCATTGTAAAATGATCTAAACTCGAGAGTCAAGAACTAAACAAAATGATCATGATATATTTTCTCTTCCCTTCCAGCAGGTAGTATTCAAAGATCAAAATATTGTGAGTGGCTGCAGTGTTACCCATCCAACTAGGCATGCAAACAGAGGTTGGGTTATAATATTGATAAATGTGGAAAGCAGGCTCATCTGAGGCATCAAGATCGACTGTTAGGAGATTATTTTCTGCTAGTGGCATCTTCTGGCTTCCATGATATATATATGCTATCTTGTAAGTTCTTTCTGCAGATGATATTGATTTTTTTTTGTGCTCCTCTATACATGGGATTCCTATTGGATTGTTTCATTTCAAGAACCAGCTTCTATTCGGCAGTAATCTTCTCACTGCAAGAGGATTCTATGCTAACAATACCATGTTTGTACAAAGAAATCCATGTGCAAAACTTGCACCAATATGGTTATTTTCCAATGGGATTTTCCTTGTTGTCATGTTTAAAAAGTGAAGTTTACAGCATTACAATTGCGATTGGATATTTTGTAGGATACTGCAAAACATCTCTGGTCAATTATTTCCAGGTGAAAATGAGTGTTATGTGTTATTCCTTGATGTAATTCAAGATTTTGACATCCATATATGGACCTATAGACAAGACAACTTTAGAATGCAACTAGGAACAAGCCTATTTCCCACCCATCTTCAACTATGAATAACAAAGAATACTGGTCATTTATGTTCTCAATCTTTTCATGTATAGGAAAAATCTGCAGAGGTCAATCACATATCTCATACAAATGATTAAAGTGGGCCTTGTAAGAATCAAACACAGATTGCAGAGTTAAAAAAAGAAGCCCCCAAGTCTGACCTTGTAAATTTTGTGGTAAAAGACCTCAAGTAGTCGCAGCTCTGCATTTGGGTTGGATAGCTCCACCTTCAAGAACAAAAAAAGAGAAGTGTATTACTAAATGCAATCAACAAAATTTCATTTACTCGATGTCAGAAAAAGAAAAAGAACCTTATAACCATTACTCCATTACTTTAAATAAGGTCTATTCTATTCTTCCATGGCAGAAAAAGAACCTTATAGTATGTAAAACGTTGTGGTAATAATATATGTAATATGTGGGGGATTATGTAATATGCAGGGGATATCTTCCTTATTATCTATCAATACTGTCATTTAAGAAACCAATCTTTATCAGCACTACAGAATTACACTAGAAAAAAAGAATATTGAATTCAAATAATACAAGTGTTGAAACTCTTAATTAAGGCTACCAATTTCCATAAAAATAAAAAAAGGTACACCAAGACACTTACTGTTGATGAGTATTTTCCAATCTTATTATCAGACCAGCAGTGGCACTCACAATGCCTGCCCCATAAAACACAAGGGAGCTTTGCGTCCTTCCCTACTCAAGAGTTTCTTAGAGGTCCTCTTCTTTCCCTTAGTGCTCTTCAGTGTGTGCACATAAAAGTGAATCTGCTGTCTATGAGCAGATTTTGACTCTAAAAAGGTTTCACTAGGTTATTGGAGAATTTAACGACCAGCTTTATTTCTACCAGGCAATAAATTCAGGTTGTCTTCCTATTCAATCTAGCCTCTACTGCTTCACAACAGTACTCTTATTATTCTCCATTATTTTATAGCTTCCCATGGCTATATATTTCATGGCTCAAAAACTCTGTTATCAAAGCATGCTCTCTATTCCAGAACTGCTCTGTTTTCCAGAACTGGTCAGTGGTCACATGTCACTAATATATAAAGTGACCCTTATTCAAATATTTAAGTCTGCTAAACATTGCAGTGTAACACAGAAATAATACTCATCTTTTTCAACAATATAAATTGGTGGTCACGTGCCAGTCAATGCTTCACACATGCTGTGGGATATGTTTTTGTTGTGCAAATTGAGTAAAGTCCTTCAGATATCTTCCCTGCCTCTTCATGTCTCCAGAACTATAAAAACTTATCTCTGACAGCATTCTCCACAGAGGTTCCAAAGTATGGAAATCCATTGTGTGCCCTAACCATCATTCCGCTCTCCCATGGAAAAATATCCACAGATCACACATGTTTTTGCTACTTCTATTTATCAATGAGCATCTCCATTGGGTGTCAAGTCCATAATGTGAGGTTTTCTCATTTGTAAGGAATCAGAAAGTATATTAAGGTATATTGGGTGTTATGCTCTTTGGTAGCTATCACAGTTATTAAGGTGTCTTTAGCAGAGTATGATATGGCTTGTGGTGACAGCCCACTTTTTTGGCCAAATGGCCCAATATGTCATTACTATCTGTATTAATGGGTAGAGAAAGCATTTTCTAAAATTAATTTATTTAAAAATAAAAATAAAAATCTACTAGCAGTCCCCTCAGGTGATTTGAAAGGGGCTACGCTTCTAAAAATGTGGTGCAGGCCATCACATTTCATTCTCACTTCAACAATATGGGAAATTATGTACTCTACTACATAAAAACAGAGCAGGAGAGCTCTGCACAGCTCGGCTCTAGAACCCAGTGACATGGAGAGGCTGTGAAGCCTTCTTACTATTTATGAATGAAACCATGGCATAATACAGATGTTGTCATTAAAATTGTCTCTGAGTCAGCTAATAGTTGACGAAAAATTCACTGTTTTTTTCATTTATGATGGAAATTGCCAGGCAGCCATGTAATTTTCTATAGATTGATGAAAAATTCTAGTTTCAGCTAAAAAATAAATAAAGTATGTTGTTCATGACAAAAGGGCAAGACAAATTTTGCTTTTACTACAAACAAAAGTAACTGCATTGCTACTAAGATGAAATCAGAATAAGCAGCATCCTGTACATTCTCCCCTACTCTTGTACATATCATTCTCCCTTTCTAATATTTGTGTGTGATATAAGCAGTATTTTCTCAACAAAAAAAAGTAGCTTCATTGCAATGGGCATAAACAGCACATACAATCTCATCTCTTGTCAAAAGACCAAATTGAATGCCAGCCAAGTTTGCCAGTGGCACAACATCATCCCATAAAATTTTGTCCTCCATCTAAAAGACTTCAATCTCAGAGCTGCACAAGAATATCCAGAAGTACAATTTAATGCATCTATTACAAATCAGAAATAAGAGATTCCTGACATAAGATTGCAAATTTTAGCAAAGGTAATTGCTCACTCATTTTTTTATCTCTTCCAAGACATAGGGAAGCTAAAGGGGGACAATCTTTTAAACCTGCCACTTGCAATGACATTTTATTAGAACATTTCAATCTGATATTTCAAGACGCAAGGATGTTCAGATTACTTTTATACACTTACGTACAGACAACCAGAAGAAGATATTGAAAACAATTGACATAAAAGTAGAGTTATCCTACACATTCAAGATAGAAAAAATTAATTGTTATATCTCCTTCTTGCTCAGTATCAAATACGATGGAAACTATATATAAATAGCAGAAATTAAGTCATTTTTCTTACATATGGCTCGATGGCTAGATTAAAGATTGTCTGGAAATAAAGCTTTCCATTGAGTGAAAAGCATTGGGTCATTACAAAACCCCTGGAAGACATGCCTGTTCTTAAAGGCACCTCAGTGCTGAAATAATGTAGGAAACACCAAAATAATTTGAGCAATCACAGTTCATTTGATGAAACCCTGAAACCAAAATGAATTTTCTATAATCCTTCTGAATATTTTCATATTTCTTCAACCATATGGTAGTTTAATATTATATCATGGGAACAACTATGATGTTACAAAAGTTGTGCACATATTCTACAAATGGAAACAATAGTCCACTAGGTACTTGAGATTTAATGGTGTGAATATTTTTTATAAATACAGCAGTTCTGGTCTATTATTATTTTATTACTAAGTGTATCAAGGGGTTAATCATAGCTTGATTATTGTATCCATTCTAGGAATTTTTAGGTGCAAAAGTCAATACTAAGGATCTGACCCAAGTTAGGTTGGAAGGGATTTAAACTTTATTTTTTCACTACTAGATCACTAACCAGGGTATCCTCACTGAGACAAAGTGATGGTCAAGAAGATATTCCACAATCAGTTAAATCACTTCAGTATAACAACTCTTTGAAATATGACAATTGCATGGGAGATGGCACACTTTTGCTACAGCAACATGTATCCACAAGCTTATTTGAGATAATTGCTGGTTTTTTGGCTTTCCTTTGAAACTTGCCAATAGAAGAGAAACAGTTGCAAAAAACTAATTTACAGCAGCAGATTTCAGTTAAACTCCGATACAGCAGGAGACCAATGAGTTTCAATTGTGTCCTTTTGGTACTCTGCCTCAGTTCTGCATTCTTTTTATGGCAGCTGGGGGGAAAGTACATCTCCTTCCTTTTCCTCTCCTCATTTCTTTGCCCAAGCCATGGCAGCCTTCAAGTCACTAACTGATGCTTTTGCTAAGAAAGCTGAGCCATAAAGAAATGGACCTGCCTCCAGGTTGGTTAAATGAACAGAAGCTAATATGAGGCTGGATGTCAAATCGTGCGCTCCTCTCTACAAAGCCTTGTTGTATGCAGACTCCAGAGAATGCCCTGATTGAAAAGTCTATTGCAAGGTTGCCAAGCTAGAAAATAATGGAATCATGAATCCAACAATATTGAACTCCATGAATGCATGGAAGGGTTAATCTATTATTACTGCGGAAAGCCCATGTTCTCCTTCCATTTTGAGTTAAAAAAGATTAAGATAAAATTTTCAGAAGTAATCCTAGGTTCTGTGGATCCTTTACTCCCTATCATCATACAGTACCATGGAACCCTAAAATAAATTGGAAACCTCTTCGGAAGATATATTGAGAAATCAAAGAACAAGTCTAGGATTCCTACCTATGCTCATAAATGTCCGGAAGGGGATCTCAAGTAAGGTCTTCTAGAATTGATAGAAATCCAAATTAGCAGTGTTCCATGGGGACACATCCCCTAAGCTCGGAAACGTGCCCCCATGCTCCCCCCACGTTTCCAAGAAGGGGAAACTCATGGGGAAACATTTCTCCATGTCCCCCTTTTGGGTAAATGCACGAGGAAACATTTCCCTAGTGATAGAATGTGTTTCCCTTCTGGGAAGGCGTATGGGCATCCCCCCCCCCTCAAAGGTTTGCTCACAGGTCGACTTAGATCAAAACAGGATCGTGTCTAATCTTCATTTATGATTTGTAGTTTTAGTTAGTTTCCCTTGCTATTTTCTTGTAGCAAAAACTACTTTCAACATCTTTCCTAACTGCCAATAAGTTGACTTAGCTTAATATTTATTGCACTGCTGATGTGGATTTTCAGGATGGGTCTTTCCTTATATGCTGCCATTCGTATAGTTTTCCAAAGGATGCAATCTTTTTAGATCTTTCATCATTGGATCCTATCTTGTCATTCACAACAAAACTCATGACTATATATGCATCGAAATGTATTTAGTCAGCAGGATGTCAAGCACATAGTTAATGTCAAATTTGTCTCTTTGCTGAGGGTAAGGCCCGCTATTCATTGGTTCATTTTTATAACCCTCCAAGCCTCTAATTTCCTGTAGGATGCATTCTGGCCAAATCACAACAAATAGAACTGCCAAACGGTCACCTCCAGTGCTGGTTTTATTTACATCTCCTTCAAAGGTAATCTAACTACATAAAGGGCGAACCTCCTGTAGACTCCCTCCTCAAATTGGGCAGAGACAAGTTGTTTGAAATTGAATACTTCATAAGGTTTAGCAGAATTCTGCGCCATAATGTTCATTTTGGCCATACAGGGGAGCTATCACAGCTAGCAAATATCATTCTAGACATACTCTCTCAGCTTCAAACATTATACAAAGAGCATAGTGTGAAGGTTTGCGTTTGTAGTGATTAGCACATGCAGCAAGATTTCATTAGTTACATTTCTAATTTTCAAGGTATATTGTTTTTTGTGCAGTTGAGAGAAGATGTTGGAAAGGGTGTATATGTTGAAAACCTTACAGAGATTGAAGTGACAAATGTGCATGATGTTGTTCAACTTTTGCTTCTGGTACTTTACAAGACAAGTCTCTTTATGTTGAATTTGATTAGTTCAAATTTAAGCCAATTATTTGCATTTAACTTAAAATTGTCATGGTTCTTGTGATTATCAGGGAGCTGCAAACAGAAGAGTTGCAGCAACCAATATGAATCGCAAGAGTAGTAGATCACATAGTGTTTTTACCTGTGTAATTGAGAGCCAATGGGAAAAGGACTCCATGGCCAACATTCATTATGGAAGGCTTAATCTAGTGGATCTAGCTGGTTCAGAGAGGTATCTTAAAACCTGCATTTTGTTAAAGCCAGAGATTTTTTAAGTTTTACAGAACCATTTTCCAGACTGTTAGCTGATCGTTCTTTGTTAACTTTAAAATAGGCAGAAAAGCTCTGGTACAGAAGGCGATCGTCTGAAAGAAGCTTCCAACATTAATAAATCCTTGTCAACTCTTGGGTAGTTATGCAGATCTTTTACATATCTTTATTTAACATCTCTATTGCAAGATTTGCACTATTTCTCATCCACATTTGGATTTGATTTACTGGGCTTATTTATTTGATTTATAAGCCTTTTCTAATCATTGTAATTGAATTGTTATTTAAAGATATCATTAAGAAGAGTTTTTTATGATTATGTGCAGCCTTGTTATCATGATTTTAGTGGATGTGGCCCATGGAAAACAACGCCACATTCCTTACCGAGATTCAAGGCTTACATTTCTTCTTCAGGTAACTAAACATTCATGGAAAGTGAGATGCTTCTTTGATATTAAACCTTCATTCCAACCTGGTGCAGATTATTAAAACTTCTACATATTTGCAGGATTCGCTTGGTGGTAACTCTAAAACAACAATTATTGCAAATATCAGTTCATCAATATGGTTTGTAACCATTTTTTGTTACTGGATAGAATATTCTCAACATAGATTTTCCTTTGACAGTCCATTGATGTCATCATTACATTTTGGATCTTCAGTGAAAACATAATGCCTTTTTAAATTGTGGACAGTTCTGCAAATGAGACATTGAGTACACTCAAGTTTGCTCAGAGAGTGAAATTCATTCAAAACAATGTATGTACATCTTTTTTCAATTTATAATACATGCTTATTTGTTACAGTCATCTGACGTATTCTTTGAACTAACCATCACATTTTGAATTGGTTGTTACTATCAGGCTATTGTCAATGAGGATGCTTCTGGAGATGTTATGGCTTTAAACCGTCAAATACAACAGTTGAAGGTCTGAATTGACTATTGTTTATCCCTTTTTTCTGTTCACACTGTATGCTGAAACTGGGAAAAATGTGTATAAACAATGTTTACAGGAGGAGCTTATTAATTCTTGCACATGATCTAGGAACTAAGATTCAATCTCATCAAAGAATTATTAACAATTACTCATGAATTAGCAATAACTGGAATACCCAATAGGTTTCCTCTCTGTATATTATATAAACAATAAAGGATTACAATTCCATGCATAGCAATGGCTTAACTCAATGAGTGAGTCTAGCTTAACTGACTCTTTGCCATGCAATCTCACTCAGTTAACCACTTGACAAAAAACCTTAATTGACTCACCAATCCTAACTAAATTTGGAGTGCAATAAATGACTTAATCTCAACTGAAGGATATCAAACACATGTCATAGCAACCAACCATCAAGTGCTAGTACTGCATGACTCCAATAAACCTTGATGAGGTTAACTGAAGCTGAACTGACCATCAGAAGTTGGTGAAGGCGCCTAGTTCACTCCAGTTCATTAAATAATAATAAAATAATCAATAAATAATGATTAAATAATATATTTAATGCATGGAGGCACCTTAACTGACTGTAACTAATTGGTTGAACTGAAAGTAACCCCCAGTTAGCAATTAGGTGCATGAATGTCACCCAGATCACCCCTGGAGTGCTCCAGTTAGCCTCCTTGACTGTAGGGAAGGCTAAGTTAGCCTCCTTGACTGTAGGAAGGTGTGAGGATGACTGGGATGATGGTAATTAATGCTCCACTGATGTCAATTAAACTTAGGATAGTGGTTTAACTAGGCCAATTTGACCGAAAGAGTGTGTATGATGGTAAATGTCTCCAACAGAGCTGAATTTTTTTAAACGGCAAAATGTTTCAAGTTCTCTATCATTTCGGTCTACAATATTTACATAGACAAAATCTGGTAAAAATAATGAAGGAAGTATCACTGTTGTTCCTGGTAACAATCTGGAGCATCTTGAATGTTCTGACCTATTGCACAGTAGCAGAGCTTCAGGGAACCCAAGGATATCCAGTAAGAAGGTTTGGCTTATTTTCATATCAATCATCTACAGTATTTTCACTTATTATCACATGAGATTATCTATAGTTTAACAGTCTGTATATATGGTCACCAAATACCAAATATTGATAGATGAAAAGATCCTGATTGCTTTTGGATTTGATTTCTCTGCTATAGCTAAAATCATTTGAAGCTACCTTGGCTGGTGCCTTGAGAAGAGAACAAGTGGCTGAAAATACCATGAAGCGGCTCGCCATACAGGGGAGCTATCACAGCTGGCAAATATCATTCTAGATATACTCTCTCAGCTTCAAACATTATACAAAGAGCATAGTGTGAAGGAAAGATCACACCCACTGCAACCCCAACACCTCGCTTCTCTCAGTGCAGTAAGAAATAAGAAACCCACAAGCAATTCCAGGCAATGAACTCCGTATAGATCTATTGATATGTATTGAAAAATCTGAACAGAATATAAAAGCTAGTTGGGTATAAAACCTAGTTTGGCATTTATCAGAAGAGAACAAAGCTCTTATAAGGAAATATTTAGAGATTCACTTGGTAGTGGCTAGCTCAAAGCAGAGCACAGATTTGCAGACCTCGCCCTGTGAACAAAAACATGGAATCGAGGTCCCTTTTGTCTGCTATATACAAAATACAGTGAAAAAATTAAAGTACTGCTATAAGCCTGAGAGGATTCTTTGGATTGACATACCACACCAAATGTCAATGAATCAAAATGCACATTGCTAAGGCGCCTCAGCTCCTCGGCTTTTCTAATGGATGTTTTGTTCACTGCAAGACCCAACTTCCTGCCCAAAGCTTCCATATCCATCCTTATCCTTCATTGATGTCCGCAATGTATTATTAAGGAACTTTGTTCTTCTCTTCGCGGGTCCATTTCTCATTGTTTGTATTAGTTTTCAGATACAAAATAAAAATATGGGTAGTGGGTAACTATGGCGGGAAACCATTAATTTCGGATTGGATTCCCGTGATCACCATGGACCGATTCAATGATATTGGGGGTTTGTGATAAGGGTAGTGATAAGTGTATTTATATATATATATTTCAAATATCATAATTGAAGTTTTTATATAAATATTCTCATTTGTAATGTATTTCTTTTTTATATAATCTTTTGTTATTTGGTTTTTTTATAATTATAAAATAAGTATATAAAGACTAATGGCTTAGTTTAAATTTCAATACTTATAATTGAATTTTTCATATATTTGTTATGATTACCATGCTTATAATAAAACTTAAATCTATGGTAGCTTACACATTATGATCCCCTAAATATAAATTTCTAATTTGTACCAATTGTGCAAATTCATCAAAATATGCATCGAAGTGTACTAAGAATCATATTATTTTCCTTTCGTCACCCCTCCATACATATATATGCCTATTGGCTTTCCCTCTCCTAGGTTTTGTGAAACATGGCTCTAAAATCTCATGTATGATTTAAAAAGCACACAAATAAATCCTTCAATCAACCACATAATCTTAAGCAATTATTCTCTAAATGCACTATGTTGATGTACACAAACATATAACTAACACACTAATTTATATCAATCAATGGTTAATGGGGGTCAAAACTTATATGCTAGGGTGTAGGCAAGCTGGGTGGGACAAGGTAAACTAGGCATGTAGCAGGAGGTTATGGCTATTTTTTTAAGCAACATTATAAGTGAAACAATGCATTGGCATAAACATTATTTTATGCCAATGCACTGGCATAAAATTGCATCATATAAGGCCAAAAATAAGTTCATTTTCATAATAAAACCAAAGGCAAACTTAATAGAGTTTGTGCATACATGTATGAAAAATATAGAGCTAACATATTATAACCACTCACTCAATGCGTCGTCGCTTAAGCGACGCTTAGGAGACTAGCCGTCGCTTATGGCCACATTTAAAAAAAAAAAATTATCTTTGTGATTTTTGGTAGGTTTAAAAAAAGAAATCCACGCGCCGTCGGATTTTTCTGTCGGATTTTGGATCGAAATGTAGTAGTGAAATATTCTAACGAATATTTCCTTTCATAAGAAGGCATCGACTCCTATATCAACTCTGTGATCGACTGCATGGAGTAGCATAATGAGAATCAGCATCGCCTAATCTTTACGCAGACTTGGATTGATTAACAACATCGCCACCTGATCACATTGACTTAGACATGAAGTACAAATATCGAGTGTATCAACTCTTGGGATCAACAAGCACTTGTGAGCACTGTTGAAAAATGGATGTAGGTTTCTGGATATAACACAAATCATAAATGACACCCTCTGACATTATGCAATATACACCCACCATATCCATATTACTTGCAATTAAAATTTGGGTTTAGAAACCTCTTTTATTAAAGTTCAAATTCTAGAAAAATTAAGAAAAAATTAACAACGACTTATAGAAATAGCTAAACATAAAAAATACGTCATTAATTTTTTACCAAAATTAAAACATCACTTCTTCTCACATATGGAAAATTAGTATGCATTTAGGAGGTACTCACACCTCTCACACCTGGCAAATTAGTACTAGCTCTTTCTTTGACAATTGGGTTTATATTCTCCAAAGCACTACAGACCTCTCTTCTCCCAAAGTTGTAATTTTGCTTACCAAGGTTACTCTAGATCTTTTACTAAGGATAAATGATGCAGGGGAATCACTCTTAAATTGCAACGCGGCCATTTGAAAATTAAGATTCTAAATTTTACAAAAGGGAGTGGGTTTCCCTTAATTGAATATTCTCCATATGTTTAGGTTAGTGGTAATCAATTTAGTGAACTAGTTCTGGAAAGAATCAAGTTAGCTTTGCTGTCAATGGAAGAGTTAAGTTAGAAATAGGATAGAATGCAGTTGAATTCATTTAGGATATCTTGTGAAGCTGTCAGATTGTTAGCATAAATTTAGGAATTAACTTTTTAATTCTATATTTAGTTTCCTTCTCCTTTTGTATATATTCTGAATTAGTCTGTTAAAAGGTTGGATTCTTCGAGTAATGGAAGGCTTATTTCCGTATGAGATTGTTGTAATCCCCCAAGTTAATCAATGAGTCTTACAATTCCTAGGGGCTGCTCATGAATCTTACAAATATAACAATATTAAGCATATTACGCAGTTTTAGTATTTGGGAAAGCATTATACTTTACTACAAAAAAAGAGGTGCAACAGCAGGTAAAGACTTGCACAACTCCTCTCGTAAGTGTTTCTGGAAGGGGTCCCGTAGGGAAAGTAAAGAGTCCAGGTCCCTCCCTTGAACCTTAAAGCGAGGAAATTCTTAGATATTATAACCTTTAGTTTGAAATCCTATACACGACATTTTTGGTCTACCAACCCTTGAATTGCTAGTTCCTGAGTTTTATCTGTAAACATAGCAATATTATTATGAACCTGGGCAGTTCTGACCTATTTTCGGGGCTGCAACTTGTGAAAATCACAAGATATCCAATAATAGATTTGATCCTTATGGCCTATTATAGTGCATCTGTAGGTGTAGCATTCCTCTGTTACTGTAATGGAATTATGATATAGCCATTTCATCTCCACCACATCCACAACAAAGAAAAAAAACATAATAGATAATCAATAAAAACACAGAACAAACTTGAAGGTCTAAACATTGATGTCATTCTGAAGGTAGTGGAGACCCAACGTGAAGCTCAATACCAATATTTGTCACTTTCAATTTCTGTCCACTTACACAAATATCATCACCATGTTTTTAATTTCCTGAATTCCAATTCCATTTACTCTTCGTAGATGTGTCTTCAAGCATCTTCTTAAATTCAGACAAATTACTTGTAAATCTAGTCCTCTTAGCCTAAGTATTCAACACAGTAGGTCCGCGTCAGAATTGAACTCCCTGTACAGGTGCTTGAAGGATAAAGAAAGCAAACAATTCTTTAGGAGCCCAATCCTTTTCAACCAACAATCATATATAACTCAGTGACTGCAACTTGGTGAGACCTCTGGCCCAATCAATTATCATGACCTTTGATTAGCCAAAAAATAGAAAGCTAGAGATTTTTTTTTTTTGCGAACCATAAAATCCCCCATAAGGCTAAAAGTTCATGCAATTGCTTTGTTGGATCTCTGAAGATCGAGGTGCATGGCACTAATATTACTAATAGAAGGTAGACAACTTACAAAAATTACACTTCATTGCCAAATTTGCAATTTTTCATGACACAATTAAAAATGACTAACATAAATGACTAATTCATATTCTTCTAGCTAGTCATTTTTTATGTCGTGACTAAATAAGTCATTTATTTTAGTCATTTTTAACTCAGTCACTTATTATCTAGTCATATTTGTTAACTGGTGACTAAATTAGTCGTTAATTTTAGTCGTTTATAGTTGAGTCAATCAAAATTGCTCATATTTAGTAGTAAATCACTTGGAAAACTTGTGGTGACTAGAATTTTTAGTCACCTAGTAGCTAATTCCTCATTTTGTACTAGTGATGCATTCTGTCTTTATACAGTAAAAATCCTTTTGCATTCAAACTACACCCTTTACTTAAGCTTTTTGTTGGATTTTCTTTCGTTTTAGCTTGTAGGTTTCGATAAATTTCATCTTGTTCTATCCCCACTTTAAACTATTCATCTAGATATGTTGTATAAGTGTTATTAAATGCTGTGAAGTTCAACCTTGCATTCCTACTTAATGCATCAGGAACTTTATTTTCTTTACCTTTAATGTGTTGAATTTCGAAATCATACTCACTTAGAAAATCTAGCCACGTAGATTGTCTGGCATTTAGATTAGGCTGATCTAATAGATATTTTAATCCTTTATTATCAGCCATTAATTTTTTTTTATGCCAATTAGGTGATGATATCACATCTTAAGAGCATGTATAACAACCGCTAATTCTAGATCATAAGTTGCATAATTTGTTTCATGAATTTTTAATTTCCTAAACTCATAGGCAATAACATGTCCTTCTTGAGTCAGAACACCACCTAAACCATCATTGCAGGCATCAGTGCACACTAAAAATTCTTTATTTGGATAAGCTATTCTTAAAATTGGTGCGGTGGTTAATAAAGATTTTAACTTTTTAAAGCTTTCCTCGCATTTCTGGTTCCAATCAATTTCTTTCCTTTCTTCTGCAAAGAAGTTATCGGATTCATGATTCTTGAAAAACCTTCTATGAACCTTCAGTAATTCCCATGAAGGATCAAACATCAGTTACATCCTTAGGAACCAGCCAATCTTCGATCGCCTTTATCTTTTCGGGATCCCCAGAAATCCCTTCCTTAGTCACTACATGGCCTAAGTACTGGATTTTATCCTTGAAGAAATCACATTTACTAAACTTTGGAAAGAGTTGATGATCTTGTAGCTCTTGCAAAACAATTTTTGAATGTTCTTTATGTTCTTCTTCAGTTTTTGAATAGATTAATATATCATCGATAAACACGACCACAAACTTATCTAGATACTTATGCATAATGTTTTTCATTAAACACATAAAAAAATCTGGGGCATTAGTAAGCCCTAATGGCATGATGACAAATTCGTGATGGCCATATCGAGTTCTAAAGTTGTTTTAAAGATATCTTCATCTTTAATCCTAACTTGATGATATCTAGACCTTAAATCAAATTTTGAAAACACCGTGGCTCCACGTAGTTGATGAAACAGATAATCTATGTGAGGCAATGGGTATCTATTTTAATAGTCATCTTATTCAACTAATGGTAATCTATGCAAAGTCACATGGTTCTGTCCTTTTTCTTAACGAAGATGATAGGTTCCCCCCAGGGAGACACACTACGTCGAATATACTTTTTGTCAATAAGCTCTTTTAATTGTGACTTTAGTTCATTCAGTTCCAGTATGTTCATTCAATAATGGGCCTTTGAGTTGGGTACTGCACCAGGTACCATCTTAATGGTAAAATCTAGTTCCTTTTTCGGAGGCAGTCCCTGAATTTCTTCCAGAAATACATCAACATATTCTCTTAAGACTGATATGTCTTCCAATTTTAATTTCTTTGTCTTATTTAGATTTTCCACATCAATTATTGTTACTGCATAAGCTTTACAACCCTTCCTAACAGCTCTCTTAAGCTGTAGAGAAGAAATCTGCCTTATGGTAGTTTTTCTAGGGATTCCCTTTACACTTATTGATTTTCCATAATTATTTATACACATAAAGGTTTTATCATAACAATTTAAAATCACCCTGTGTTGTTCTAACCAATCCATATCGATTAGTAAGTCATAAGAACCAAGAGGTAATACATTAATCTTTACAACAGTTTCAAATTGATCCATAACTATTGCACATTCTTTTACAAAACAAGTTACCTTCCTTTTAGCACTAGTGGCTAACTGAACCAACCAAGAATTTTTAATGTTTTCAACATGCAACTTACATTTTTCTACCATTTTAGGTGAAATATAACTAAGACTACCTCCTGGATCAATTAAAAAAGCTATACGGGTTTGGTTTATCATACCTTCTACTTCCACTATGGAAGTTTGATATTCTTCTTGTCGATTCTTCAAGGCTGCATTGATTCTAGGCATAGTCCTCGCTAAATCTATGATGGTCATTTCCTCCTGTATGGTATGAATATTGCTGATAGTCTTTTTCTGATTAAGATAGACTGAGGCATAATGTGGGCCACTACACTTCCAACACTTTATAGGTTCTTTGTGTTCAAAGTTCTTTCTATAATTACCATGGTTATTAGCAGATTCTTTAACCTTTGAATTTTTCTAATTTCTTGGTTAATTATTCTTATTCCCTTGGAAATTCTTGTTAGCAAAATTTCTGGCCTTATTGTTTTTAGAATTTCAGTTGGGCACAATTTCTTTCTTCTTTTGGTCATAAAGGTTATTATTCTTCTCGGCCTTCTAGTTGGCCATCCTCTCCTTCTTCTAATTATGTTCATAACAAAAATTGGCTTTCCTCATAGCTTCTTCCAGAGTTTTTGGATGGTCATACTCAATCTTGCCCTTAATATGATAAGGTAGACAGCTGAGGAATCGCAGTAGCTTTGGTTTTTCATCTACAAGGTATGGTACATACCTAAGAATACTTAAAAACTTTTTGTTTAGATCTTTCATAGTCATTGATCCTAACTTAAGCTCATAATTTTTTTTTTCTCTCTCTTCATAGTATTGCTTAGACATAAATTTCTTTTTCAAGTACCTCTTGAAGGTAGTCCAATTTATGCTCTTCTCTTTTATTCCCTTCACTCTCTTTAGGTCTTGCTACCAAATACCAACCTTCCCTGAGAGATTGTACATAGCCATTCTAGCCTTTAATTGGTTAGAATAATTATAAATCTAGAAGTACTTCTTCATCCCAGATAACTAGGATTTCGCTTCCTCCCCCTTCTCAGTCTCACCATTGAATGTTGGTGGTTTAATCTTTTTAAACTCCCCATAAATTTCCTCATAGGGTTTATATTTTCTCTTTTTAGTATAATGATTGTCATCACTACTAGCACTAGTGGAATGAAAATTACGTTGATCACCAAATACCTCTGAAGATGAGTTTCTTTCATTTTTAGTCTGTTTAATCTTTTTATATGTTGAATTTTCATATGCTTACCTAAGACATCAGTATATCATTTCATTTTTCATAACAAAAGCATATAAACAGGATCACTTAAAGAAACGGTATCACAAGAACAACACAGATTTATCCTGGTAAAACCCTAAAGGGAAAAACCCAGCAAAATATTCCTCAATATAGATTCCCCAAAAAGGTAAAAATGTAAAACCAACAAGGAGATCAAAAACTTGATCCTCCTCCTTCTCCAACTACTTCTCTCCTCCACAAGTGCGCTACTCAAGTGAGAGTGTGTGTTACAAATGAGGAGCACTACACCTCTATTTATATTCATCCGTTCACTTAAGTTAACTCATTTGTCATGTAGGCTCAAGTTAATCATGTAGGCTCGAGTTACACATGTAGGCTCAAGTAACCAAACTGGGGTGCTAATGGCCCACCTTTACATTTACAAGGGACTGCCTCATGACTCTTATTAGTTCTTCCGATTAGGAGCATCGGGGTACAAAGTAATACAAGTGGTTCTGCCGGTAGGACCATTAGGGACCACAAAGAAATACATATAAAATATTCTTCAAAGTTACAATATTTCAACACTCCCCCTTAATGAGAAGGGTATTCTATAACAACATCAACAACAAAAATAATAGGAGAGATATAGAGGAAATCATCAACATCATTAGGGTGATACATCTATAAATCATTGGAATCTTTTCAACATCATGTAGTCTTCATATTCAATCTTTAGTCTTCAGCATAATCAGTACTTTGACCACTTCGATCAACAACATCTTCAACATCTTGACTCTTCAATCAGCAGCAACATCTTCAGCACTTTGACCTTTTGATCAGCAACATCTTCAACACTTTGACCTTTCGATCAGCAACATCATATTCAACACTTTGACCTTTCTATTAGCAACATCATCTTCAACACTTTGACCTTTCGATCAGTAAAATCTTCTTTAGCACTTTTTCCTTTCGATCAGCAACAACATCATCATCATATTCTGATCTTTCAATCAGAAACATCATCAACCGAACATCATCATACTCTAACATCAACTCATCATCATATTATGATCCATCATCATCATCATATTTTGATAATACGACATCATCATCATCAGGATCTCATCATCATCACATTCTGATCTTTCGATCAGAAAACATCATCATCATCAGCAACATCATAATCATAATCAACTTCTGATCTTCTCTTCAGAAAACATCATCATCATCATATTCTGATCTTTCGATCAGAGAACATCATCAACAGCAGCAACAGCATCATCATTATATTCTAATCTTTCAATCAGAGAACATCATCATCATCATATTCTAATATTTCGATCAAAGAACATCATCATCACCAACAACAACATCATCATCATATTCTGATCTTTTAATCAGAGAACATCATCATCATCAGCAACTTTCGATCTTTCAATCATAGAACATCATCATCAGCAGCAACATATGATCTTTCGATCGGTATGTCATCATCATCATCAGCTACAACCTGCAATCCACAACTCAAAGACAAAAATTCTTTGGATCACTTTTGGACTTAAAGTCCAGGGATGATACAATCCCACCACATTCTCGACAACCGAAGTTACCAGATTGATTATGGGAGAATCAATCTCTATCACTTTAGGACTAAGTCCAAGGACGATGCAATCCTACCACATTCTCGAGGACCGAAGCCACCGGATTGATTACGGGAGAATGAGTCCCTATCACTTTAGGACTATGTCCAAGGATGATGCAATCCTACTACATTCTCGAGGACCGAAGCCACCGGATTGATTACAAGAGAATCAGTCCCTATCACTTTAGGACTATGTCCAAGGATGATACAATCCTACCATATTCTCGAGGATCGAAGCCACCGGATTGATTACGGGAGAATCAGTCCCTATCACTTTAGGACTATGTCCAAGGATGATGCAATCCTACCACATTCTCGAGGACCGAAGCCACCGGATCTATTGTGGAAAGATGTCCTGGGATGATACAATCCCTCTTCATTCTCGAGGACTGAGGTCTCTAGAACACTTTAGGGAAAATGCCCAGGGATGATACAATCCCACTACAACATCACTACTCCCCCTTTTGAGGAAGGTCTTTCCAAACAACACCAAGCTTGTCTCAAAAGTGTTTGAACTCTACTTGAGGAAGAGGCTTCATCAGTACATCATCATCCAAAACATCATCATCTACATCTTCAGTATGTGAATACTGAAAGCATCATCATCTATATATTTAGTATAGAAATACTGAAAGCATCATCATCTTTATATTCAGTATAGAAATATGAAATCACCATCATCTGCATGTACAATATGTAAATACTGAAATATCATCTAAATCTTCAGTATGGGAATACTAAAACATCATCATCTCTATATTCAGTATAGAAATACTAAATCACCATCATCTTCATCTAGAGTATCATCATTTGCATCTTATCTTGTATGTAGAAATACTGGATTTCTATGTGTTACGTCAGAACACCGGGTTCTTTGTCATCACAACTATGGTTATCACATAGAATCATTGTAGTATCCATATTCAGGTCAAAGAGACCTGATATCAGCTTCTGAAGCCATATGGATTCACAACTTAGTATAGCAATCTGCTATGTATTCTGCTTCAACCGTGCTAAGAGAAACACTGGACTATTTCCTGCTAAACCATGAACTCATAGCAGACCTCAAACAAAAGCATCTACCTGATATGCTTTTCCTGTCTGAGATACTTCCAGCCCAATCTGCATCTGTGTATCCATACAATCTATACTCATGGCTACCATCATAGTATAGAACAAAGTCTATAGTCCCTTTCAGATATCTCATCACATGTTTTGCAGCTACTAGGTGAACCCGTCTTGGTTGAACAAGATATTGACTTAAGGTGTTCACAGCAAAACAAATGTCTGGTCTAGTATTTTTCAAGTACATCAATGACCCAATGATCTGTCTATAGTGAGTCACATCCACTAACTCTAATGAGTCATTAGCTAACAACTTTAGGTTGGAGTCCATGGGTGTGGCCATGGCTTTGCATTCCAACATATTGAATCTCTTCAATATCTCTACCACATACTTTCCCTGGTTGAGAAAGATTCCTTCTGAACTTTTCCATACTTCCAGACCTATGAAATAATGCATTAACCCAAGGTATTTCATCTCAAATTCTTCTGCTAGTTTCTTCTTTCTTTCCATGATCTATTTCTCATTCCGTGTCAAGAATAAGTCATCCACATATAATAACAGGATGACAGGTTCATCTTCTACAACCTTGTAGTAAAGGTTAGGATTGACTTTACTCTTGGCAAGGCCCATGCTCGTTAGGAAACTATCTATTCTTACATACCAAGCTCTAGGAGCTTGCTTCAGGTGATAGAGGGCCTTCTTCAACTTGCATATGTGAGTCCATCTGTCTTCAAATTCAAACCCTTGTGACTATTCGATGTAAAACTCTTCCTCAATCATTCCATTAAGGAAGGCTTGTCTTTACATCATCATGGAAGAAACTACCATGATAGTTCTAAAGGAAGTGTACCTTACTTCTTGGAGTAAGTGTCTCTTCAGAATTAATTCCCTCTTTCTGATAGAAACCTCTAGCCACAAGTCTTTCCTTACTTCTATCATCAACATATTTTATCTTGTAAATCCATTTGGAAGATACCACATTCTTGCTTTCTGGTTTGAGTACTATATCCCAAACATCATTCTAGTATTCTTTCATCATAACATCTTCCATGAGTTCATCTTGTCAGGTCATCAACATATCCTAGTCTTTTGCATTCAAACTTGAAGGTTGGAACCCACTTTAATCTTGGTAAAGTCTCGATCCATCATGAAGCTATCCATCATGTCGTACCATGTCGAACTCATATATCTTTTGTATTCACTCCCCCTGAATTGGACTATCATCTTCCCTCTTCATTCTGTACAGGTGGTTATATGCTTGATATATACTGGTCGATAGAGTATGTCATGCCATAGTCTATTCTTTCTGAGGAAAATCATGAACCTTGCTTTGTACACTTGTTCTTGTGGATCCATATGGAGGATACTATGTACTTCCCTTTATGTCTTGAAACCATATCGTATACATCATTCCCCATGATCAACTGTTATTCTTTGATCATAGCTTCTTTCATAGCATTCTTTTCTTCATATTGAGTTATCTCTCGTACCCATGGTGGTCTTCATCCTTCGAGGTGGATCTACTGCTCTTTGAAGCTCTTTCTTTCGTCATGGTGTCTCTGACCCTGGGAGATTTAGATTTTATTGCAGTGAATCTTGAATTGTCATCACTTGTTCTTCAGAACAAGTCTCATTCTTCTTGAAGGAGGTTGTAAAGGAACTTCCCTACAATTCAAATGCACTAGCTGCATGGTTAGAACTATTTCGTGAAACATATGCATAACGACAAATTATTATGCATCATGCAACTGTTTAGCCAATACAACATTCATCCATGTCTCACCAAAAATTTCTAGATGCCTTCCATCTCTATCATGACATTATTGAGATTGTGCACTAATCCAATCTGTCATCAAGGTGGCTTCATTCTACATAAGTAGCAATGGAGTGCACCATGAGCTACTTACCCATCACATGCATATTAGTAGTATACATTCATTAATGCAAACAATCTATCATGCATAACACATCAACTGAATATAATCAAATGTATAACAAAACAATATCATAAAGTGACAATTGAATACTTATCTTTTATTTCTTTCATGGGTAAACTCCATCTTGATCATTCTGATTCATCATCTTCTTCATTCATGACATCATCATTTATTATTTAAATGATAAGATGGATAAGAGGTTCTTCAAGAATTGAGTTTTTCACATTCCTCATCGCTTGAGGGATCTTCTTTGAATGGTGAGAGCTTGATCTTCAATTGCTCCCATCTTCTTCTTCTCTTCTTATGAGTCGAGCTTTTTCTTCTTCTCAAAGTCAACTGAAAGTAATCACTTCCTTCTGGCATACATTCTTCGCATGAATGAATCCCATGATCCTGGGAGACCATTCAAGGTGGCTATCACCACTTCTGCATTCTTCGCTTCTTCTTCTATTACTTCAAGATGTTCTGCATTCTGGATCTTCACATTCTTCAACTGTTTTCTTAAATCCATCTTCTGATTTATGTTCTTATCTTCAAATAGCTTGATCAAGGAATAAAACATCTTCCGTTTCTTTAGGGACGAAACTTTTGGTACAAGTTGATTCGTGATTGAATCAATAATGATCTTCTTGGCCTTGATCAAGTTCTTCTTGTGTAAGGCTTTGAGCCTCATCTCCGTATGGAACTGGGGCCTCTCTACTCATGTAGGTGTCCAATTCATTTTCTTCAGAGAGATCAAATACTTCCATGCTTGGAATTTTTCAACTTCACCAAGCTTATCAACAAGCTGATGTAATATATCACTTTGAAATGAGAACCTCAAATTCAAATAGCAAAATATTAGATCTTACCGATTTGAGGTGTCCATCCTGCTTTCAGAGCTGGCTGATCTAGGGTTTGTCAGAGAAACCCTAATTTTAAAAACTTAGAATATTTTAGATCTGATTGGATAGAAATATATATCTCTTCAAATGGAGCTGTCCAATGTACTCCTTTTCTGAAAACAGTGGAGGAAAGCTCTCGGAATAGGAAGCCTTAGTTTTCTAATTTCTTCTGCAGAAATGTCTGTCACTGCTTCTATTATATATCCTAAATTATGGATATTCTATTTCTGAAATTTTGCACTGAAGTAACCGCGCATGTCCCTGATCCAAAAACATAGGTTTCATCAGAATTGGTTTCACCAATTGGGATTTACGATAATTTTCCCAAGGTGACTTGTTTCAGGACTGTTCAGAACAACAAAGTTGTACAACTTGCCACATGTCACTGTTTAATATTCTGGTTCTGAAATTAGGACCACAGAAATTAAAGTCCGTTCTATTTCTGGAACATCTTCAGGAATTTAATTTGGACCTATTTATCCCATGCTATATCAATTTTCCCTACGTGTCATGTTTAGGGATGAATTCTGGAGGAGGCTAGAACCCTAACTTTGACGGATCATATCTCCCATAATACAGCGAATCTGAGGCTGAATTTTTGACACAGTGTACATCAAGAGTTTTTGTTTTTCCTATACCATTTTCAAATCCTTATCCTTTGCCAATATTAGTATATATAGAATGTACCAAAATGTAGTAGTTTTAGTATTTAGGGTTTTTCTAGCTCGGGGTCAAAGTAGGGTTTGACTTTCCCAAAGTTTCACCCAACCAAAAATCTTGATCCTGGTCTCTAAACTTAGATTTTGATGAGGAGAGAAATCCTATGCCAAGATCACTCAAAAATTCCTCTTCAGTAAGAATCCCTAATTTCCCACACCAAAAACTGAAAATGCTCAGAATCGAATTCCGCTTCGACAAAAAGATGCACCCTTCAATGGAGAGTCAGCCTAGCCTTCTTTTGTTGATTGATTGTGGAGAGAGAACCAAAATGTAAGAAGCCCTAGATTCTATAGCTTGTGAAAGTTGTCGTATTCAGGTTAGCTCAGATACCATGTTGCATTTTCATATGCTTAGCTAAGACATCAGTATATCATTTCATTTTTCATAACAAAAGCATATAAACAGGATCACTGAAAGAAACAGTATCACAAGAACAACATAGATTTATCCTGGGAAAACCCTAAAGGGAAAAACCCAACAAAAGATTCCTCGATATAGATGCCCCAGAAAGGTAAAAAGGTAAAACCAACAAGGAGATCAAAAACCTGATCCTCCTCCTTCTCCAACTACATCTCTCCTCCATAAGTGCGCTACTCAAGTGAGAGTGTGTGTTACAAATGAGGAGCACTACACCTCTATTTATATTCATTTGTTCACTTAAGTTAACTCATCTGTCATGTAGGCTCGAGTTAATCATGTAGTCTCGAGTTACACATGTAGGCTCAAGTAACCACATTGGGGTGCTAATGAACCACCTTTACAATTAGAGAGGACTGCCTCATGACTCTTATTTGTTCTTTCGATTAGGAGCATCGAGGTACAAAGTAATACAAGTGGTTCTCCTGGTAGGACCATCGGGAACCACAAATAAATACATATAGAATATTCTTCAAAGTTACAATATTTCAACATTATATTTATGTTGGTGACTTGTATCTTTTGAATCAACTCTTTTACCCCTACCCTTAGTTTGAAATCTTTTTGTTAGGATCTGATTTAGCTCCTCCTGAGCCCTCAGAATCTTTTCATTCTCTTGTTTAATAGATTCCATTTCAGATTCTAAGTCTTTTACCGTTTGTTAAAGTTCTAAGGAATTAGTGGTTAGATCTTCTTGTATAGGGTCTCCTGGTAAGTTTTCTTGTTTAGTAAATGGAGATTCCTCTTCCGCATATTCCTCCAGCCTTTTCATACCTGTTGTTAAAATCCAGAAACAGTTTTTCTGTTGAATAACATTAAAAGAAAATAACATCAGCAAAATAATTTAAATTCATTGCTTCATAAAATCAAGCCTGGCTTCATCAAGGCCGAGTGTTTGAACCTTGTGCTGTGATACCACATGTCATAACCCCAAATTTTCATAAAAATTAAATTTTTTTGATGTAACATAAATTGTTTATAGTTACAGTTTATTAACTGCTAGAGGTTAATAGATAAATGAAACAGTTAACAAACTAATGATTAACTTAAACTCATATAAATTAATAGTATTTTAATTTTGATATGTGATGTAAAGAATCTGCATTCAGTTGTTTCTAGCTGTACTGATGATTTGAGTTTGTCAAGAAGGTAACAAGTTACTTTCTAACTGGTGCTTACTTAGCGATTGCTAACTTACCTGGAACTCTAGATCTTACAGGCTTGACAGGTAAATTTTGAACCAGTAAGAGTTTATTAAGGCGTTAATCTAGATAATCTTCTTTTAGCATAAAATATACTACTAGAGTAAAAATTTTCTTAATTGAATTCAAGGGTTCTATGAGGTAAAGTACCTTTTCTTTACTTGTTTTACAACTATGTGTTGACGGGCGTTTCTGATTCAGCCCGCAACGGGGGAAAACGACCCAGTCCGGGATCCTTAGAACAGGTTCCAAGCTGTTTCAGGTAGTCGTTCCCAACAGGTTTATAGGCTCTGTTAGCCTA
>LPNX010087000.1:461814-511661 GCA_001517045.1 Pseudotsuga menziesii | reverse complement strand
ACGAAAGAAATAGTATGGCTTAGGAAGATACTTGAAGATTTGCAAGAAAAACAAGAAAATTCCACTCCATTATTGGTTGACAATACTTCTGCAATCAAGCTATCTAAGAATCCTAGATTCCATGATCGAACCAAACACATCAACACAAAGTATCATTTGATTCGACATCATGTAGAGGCCAAGACAGTCCATCTTCGACATTGTTCCACAAATGATCAAGTTGCACACATCTTCACCAAAGCGCTTGGACGAGAAAATTTTGAAAGATTCAGAAACATGCTCGGACTTACGAAGACCCCTTCGGATTAAGAGGGGGATTGTTAGAATATAATCCGTTAGGGATTATAATATTGTAAATAAATAAATAAAGACTAGGAAGTTGAACAGTTACGTAGGAATATGGATAGGCCGATCGGAATCTCAACCACCGCCTAAAATGTATAAATATATGCATTGGCATTGGAATAACAATCAATTAGGAGTTATTACCTATCAACTACATCAGAGAACTTTTGCATGATGGCACCATTCACCTACTCTTCTGTTCATCTTCAGAACAAGTAGCTGATATCTTCACCAAAGCATTTTGTGAGAAGACCTTCACCAATCTCAAATCACTGTTGGGGATTGCTGATCATGCTGTGAAAGCATGAGTGGAGACAAGATTCTACAATTTTGTTTTACAGTCCATGTTTAAGGGAGGATTTTCCTAAGTTGGTTTTGCCTCTTTCCTTGTTTAAATGGACATGCAGTATGTAAAGGGTGACTAAGCCTTATTGCTAGGCCCTATAATTTTCTGATATATTACTCATAAGTCAGGCTTAAGGGGGGGTGTTAGAATAATCAACCCATAGTTTACCCATTTAGACATTAATTTAATTATTTTTGTCTTATTAGCCTAGTTCATGTGTCCCACCTTGTGCAAGTTGTCTTTTACCTATCCATAGTGGTCAAACTTGCCTCATTTGACTCATGTAACGTATGGGAAAGTCCAAGGAATCAAATCTGCTTTATTCCTGGCCTCCTAGGCGCCCTTCTACTTTTTCTGCTTTATTGCCTGCTTTTTCAGTGTTTTAAGGCAAAAGGAAAAGCTAGACTAGGTGAGGTTGACTAGTTTTTGTCCTACACATCCTCCTCTCTTTTCTCCATGAAAAAGCATGTATGAGCTGCCATTCCACCACTCTTTAGCTTTCCTAAGCCTTTTTTCCAATTCGTGAGCTCCATGAAAAATTTGGGATCAACTTTTTACACCTATGGGGGATTTGCTTATTTTTGGTAAGCCTGCTTTATGCTAGATTCGAATTGCTCCTCATGCATTCAAATCCCTGATGTATGTTATTTATTCAGGAACCTATGTTATTATAGGGTTGGCTATTGTACACTTACATAATACAGTTTATTGTTACAACTCCATTTTCAGTCTCTTTTGTGAGTGATTTTGCATGATCAATTGATAATTGTTGTGAGTAAAATTAATCTATTGCTGGCCTTAATTTCCACATACATGAAGGCATCCAAATAACCTTTGAAGTATCTTTTTTTTCTAACTGAGGCAGCCACAATGAAGCCATATAACACTGAATTTTGGGCTTCCCACATGTGTTATTCTTGTTTCTAGCAGCAAAGAAAAGGTTTTCAATGATCACACTTTACCACAATGATAAAGACTAAACCTCATGAAGGAATCCAAATGTATTTGCAGCAAGAGTTGAAGATGAAAATCTAATTTAGGCAAGGTCAAAGGAACTGTGTGGAATTCTGATATCTACTCTTGCATTCTCTGTTAACTTTAGGATTTAAGATCAAAGATCAATATCAGAGACATCCTAAAGTTACAACCTTATTAAACCATCTTAAAATAAGGTATCCTCAAAATACCTCTTTGGGAACAAGCTTAAATCTTGATGATGATGCAATGATGACATTGATGCATACTATGATGATGATGCATATATGATGCATGATGTGATGATGACCATGCATACATGATGCATACTATGATGAATGACATCGAATTGAAAATACCTTTGATAATCTTGAAGCATTTAGTAGACCTATGATGACTGTAGACCTTGGTGTAGAATGATATGATGGAGATAGTAGATTGGATTGATATGACAAGAAAAGTGACAGGTTGACAAACATTGGTTTATGTTAGTAACAACTTGAAAGTGATATGACGGTGACTTGACATGATCAATGAGGAGCAGAGCAATTGACAAACATAATTTGTTGAATTGGCAGTGACTACAGTGGTGATAAAGGCATGAGATGTTTACACATTGATATGGGCATGATACAAGTGATGTTGTTGTGTTTGCGAAGACTTATAGTGACTAAAATTTTTGGCTTAATACCAGAAGCACACTCAATATACCCTTGATGACTGCCATATCTTTGCACACTTGTGCAGATATTGGTGATTGACTTGAAAGTTGTCATACATATTGATGGTAATCCTTGAGAAACTGAGTAGATGAGGATGAGAATCAGTTGATTGAGTTGGGATAGATGACAGATGGGATTCATAGATACTACCATTAATTGTGCACTGCAGTGGATAGTTACATTAGAAGAGATTCAGGGTGAAGGCCCATCAATACTAGAGAGCAACAAATATACCAGTTTTGTCTGGAACATTTTAAAGCATTTATTGCTAGCAATTTTACACAAGCATAAAGGAAAAGGAATAAAGTTGTGAAAGAAATCCAAGGAGGGATAGTTGAAGAGGTCACAATGAAGGAACCATTAGGAAGTATACCAATAACATTTACAAGCATAAGGGAGGTGTTGAGGACATGTGTTTTTTATTTGTTGAATCCACTCTTCAAGGAACTGACAAGAAGTTATAACTAATACTTGTTTAGAGTCTAGACACATTTAACAACATTGTCCGGGCAATGGCTAATTATTATGAGAATCAAATTTCGAAGTGGGGCTTATAGCCTTTGGGGAAATACAAAAGATCCTAGATAATATTTACATTATTTAATTACTTTACTTTTCTCTACATAGCAACAGAAGGTATGACCTGAAATTTGAATAGATAAAAGGAACCATATTTCAAAATCATGAAAGAGAAGCGTTATACAATGATTTATGAAAATGATACAAAGGCTATATTACCATTCCCATAAAACTGGTTATAAGCAAGCTCTTTCTTCCTTGATTGTCCATTAAAAAAGAGTCCATGGCTGTACCTGCAATGGTCAGAGTATAATCTAATAAGCAAATTTCTTTCCATCTTTACTAGACATTGTTATTTATGTATTTTTATTTTGTTTTTTTACTCCCACTGAACCATTCGTTAATCTAATAAGCTGCTGCTCTATCTTTCTTTCCACAATATTTAGAAAATTCACATAAAATTCTAAATTAAAGAGAACCAAGATTCAGAAGTCTAAACTAACCAATGACATTTAAATCCCCCATAAAAGCACTTGCCGCAACATTAGAAGTAATACCAGCACTACGAAACAAAGAAGTGGAGTAATAAACAACTTCATTTCTGCCAGCATGTAGTCGAAACAGGAAAAGTGCTACTCTGACACTAACCACTGTGATCCAAAAATTGTAAAATTCAGGACTAAAGTAAGATATTCAGGACTAATCTCCTTATCAAACAAACTAGTTACTGAGGTTCAACATTGTGCAAAAAAAAAGCAAGATATCCCCATGACCTACCAATAAAGTGTACTTGTTCCACATAATCATGGAACTGAGTAGAATTATTGCACTTCTGTGCTCATCATTTTAAAAGGATGGATATAATACATTAAATACTATTATCCAGATTCCATATGAAAAGTTTCTTTATTTCTTTGTTTTGTTTTCCTTCTCAAAATGCAAGTCATCCTAATGGATTTGCATTAGGATGTTGAAAAGGAAGTGTACAAGATTAGCAGTTATAATGAAGATAATATGACCACTATCAAAATTTGGTTTTTACTATCAACTGTGACAAGATCAGACCTTGCAATCAACTGTATTCTATAAGGAAACAAGGAGTTCAATAACTGGAATATTTAGGTATTATTGTCAAGAAGCAATGATTGCCTAAATAATTTCAACATTAGAATATTGATCCATTACTCGAAGAGAATGAAATGACTACAAGAAACAAGACTTGGTACTACTAAAATCGAAGAGACATAACTAAAGGAACTCAAAGTTTTGTTAATTGCATAGTGTGGACAAGACTCACTCTAACTACCAAAATATGCTACTCAGTGCTGCCTTTGCAATATCTGTCCAACTAACACTAGGATTATAACCAAGGCCTAGACCATGCCAAGAATTATCTAGTGCATAATGAAGGTTATAAAAGGTGATCAACCCAAGTGGTAGGCTACCCAGTTTCCACAACTGTCTGTCCTTGTTCTAAGATAAAAAGCATCACACAATAGTCATTTTTAGACAAAACCAAATGCTAATGTCACTTCATTGCATAAACCACAAATAAAGCACCAAGAAACCAAAAGCAAAATGTTAATGTATACTTACCAGGTTTTCCCATTTATGATAGATCCTTGTCATGTCCTTCTTTTTCCATTCTTGCTCATGCCATATTCCCATGTACACGAATTTGGGTCAAAGTCCCTCACAATAAGAGGATTTGAGAAATTCAGAGAAATTCGGAGGATTTGGATAGTTGCAGAGTTCAAAGATCTTGACCCTACCTTTCCCATGGTGCTCTTTTTGTGGGTGCTTTTTCTACAGGGAAAGGAAGGGCCAAGTAATAGGCCTGCCACAATGTTTGATTCATTATGCAAAATTTGTAGATATCATCATTGCAATATTATCTCTACAATCCAGAAAGAATTATTGAAAGAAAAAACTGAATCAAAAGGCGCATAAATGATAAAGAGTGTTTCATAGAAAAGTCAAATTTTGCAACTAACACAATGTATTAACAATAGTCTCACCTGGAAATGCAGATGGTTTATAGTTGCAAAAGCTCCCAGGCTATTGTAGCCCAGATGAAAAGATGGGTTGTCAACCTCAGTAGCCAAATGCAAAGCTAACAATAAGCTATCATGGTCAATTCATTGGGGTAAGCAGTCCAACACTCTTGGCACGAGGAGCACATGTAGATATTTAATTAGAGTCAACTGCATGAGAATAAAGATGATCGATTAACATAATCTTTTAACATTCAAAATACCTCAAACCCTGCATAAAAGGTACTTCCATCATCGTTAATTTCACTTACATTGATAGCAACCACATTTGGACTATCTAAGATGGAGGCCTTTTCCAAGTAATCAACTTTGTCTTCCTCAGTTTCTTCAAAACAGAAGAGCACCTCTTCCTGGCCTACTTTGGTTAAGTTGAATTTACTGGGGTCAAAGTCCTACTGCACCTTGTCCACTCAAAATTCAGTGGGGTGTTTCTTAAGATGGCGCCCTTCATTCAACTGAGCAATGAAACCATAATCATTGAGTATGACCTATAATCATTTCCACAGTGTTTGGGGATATAATCTGTATCAAACCTTGTCTTTATAAATATACCCCCAAAACCATACCAAACTGGAAAAATTGAACATACCTTAAATATAGAATCAATTGTTCAAAAAAGAATATTCTACAAAGGGTATTCTTCAAACAATACATGGTCTTGGTCTCGCAGGGTGCACGCAGACCATAAGGGTGCTCGTAGGCTTGGTCTAACAGGGTGCATGCAAAGAACCCTCAGTTGTTCAAAAAATATTATTCTACAAAGGGTATTCTTCAAACAATACATGGTCACTCGAGGTATAATCAATGATTTTTGGAAGAAGAAACTGAAGCTACGTCCAGTAACATATCTAAGTGGCACCCAAGGATCTATTATAGACCTTCCGAATGGGTATATCTGGAGTCCACAACTTGTTCCGAAACCTGAAGGTATTCATATGTTGAAAAGTATTTGATAACCCGTTATTTGAAGCTATTCATATGTTGGTCTCGCAGGGTGCACGCAGACCACAAGGGTGCTCATAGGCTTGGAGCACTGGTGAACGGCGCAGGCAAGGATGTGGAATAAAATAACCCCCAGCATATTGGATATTTAAATAGGAAAAAAAAAATCCCGTTTTACCCCTAATATACCCTCAATATATTGACTTTTAATTTTTTAATTTTAACCCCGCCAATATGAACGGACATGATATCATATTGGTCCCTAGGTGACGCCCCCATGAGAAAATAGGAGCAAGAGGTGGGGGTGGAGTAGCTAGAGGAGCCAATGGTGAGAGAGGGGAAGGAGGCACAAGAGGAATGGGAGCCAACGGTTGGGAGTGAAAAAGGAGGATGAGGTGGATGAGCATATTCTTAAAGAATGAATAGTTTCTCCTCTGTTCTAGGGTTAGTCCAACAACATTAACAACTCTAGATAATTTGTCCTCCAAGTCATTTACCATCAACCGAACCTCTTTAGGAATTTCTAGGTCAAAACCTTCCCCACTGACCTGTGCTGAGAGCAAAATTTGGCGTTGTGCCTGAGAACCTCTACCCTAACTACCACAATGTCCTCCTGGACATGGAAAAATGGCAAAGGAAACTAAAAAACCAGAGCTGAGAGCACAATTGCAGAGGGTGGTGAAGGTCGGGAGCCTTAGAGGACAAAGATGTTGGAGCAGTAGGAGCAAGTGATCTGGTAGGTGGAGAAGCAGAGGAATATAACGGCGGGCACGTCAGCCTATGTAGGAGGTCAGTGAGTTAATGTAACCTTGTGTTGAGTTGATGGCCGAGTCCCATTGACGTAGCTGGGGATGGCCACGTCCCAAGTTGAAATAAATGCTTGCAGCCATGTGATGTAGGAAAAGTGACATCACATGAGAAAAGGGATGGCCCTATCAGCCTCCTGTGTGTCGTTGTTAACGTGGCAGACACCCACATCTGGGTGGCCTCAAACCTTGCAAAGTATGTTTTTTTGCAATAACGGTTGATATATTTTTGCAGTTAACAACCTGAATTATTTAGTTTCTTTAAATATGTGTTTGAACATATTTAAATGACATTAATATTTTATTTTCAGTGGTTAAACCTACAGTTGAGGGGTCATATACACAAAAAATACAAGTGGTGGTACCGAGTCACATTGTTTGACACATAATAACCTATGTTAGTACCTCTTTGAGTAGTACTATATTAGACAATAACTATCTATGAATTTTCACTTTTAGATACCCCGGGGGCATATCAAAAGGCCCCTAGGTGTACCTGAAACCCTTCTTAGATGAATTGATCAAACATCATTTTATTATAGTGCACTAAGAATAACGGGATTAAGAATATCACCCTTTAGTACCTATCTAGTTTATTAGTATAGTTGAGGGGATGGTCAAGCATCCTTTGTTAGTTCTATCAAATATTGGGCTAAGTACTATTGTTATAGCTCACACATGTATCAAAAATATATAACACATGGCATTCCCTCATCTTCTGGACCCTATAAACCTTACTTCCCCCCAACCACCCCTTGATAGATGATTCTCCTCATTGTAGACCAACTACCAAGACCCCAAATAATATAAACACTAGATCTAATGCCATAAAAATGGAGGCTCCAGATGAACAACATAAGAGTATTTTGGAAAAAATTAAGGAATATTATAACCAATCTACAAAGAGAGATTTGACAATGTTTGAAAGAAATCAACTTGTTAGACTAATTTTTTTATTGGAGGTTTCACCTCATGAATAAATCCCTTGGAATACACGACCCAGTGAGCCACAATATGAATAAATGTATCTCACTCAAGATTATTTAGCCGTAATTACATGCTTATGGGTCCTCACAACCATATACCACCATCTAGGGATAATAATAGTTGGAACCATTTTCCTATCACTATGCCATGAAGAAAAGAAACATTCACAAAAAAAGGATAAAGAAAACATGAAGAACTTCATGTTTGCATAATCATATTACACTACTATCTAGAGATTTCTACTTTAAACATTATCTAACAAGGATATTGCTACCACTAAGCCATACAAAATAAACATTTGCATTAAAATTGAACATGAAGAACTTACATAAGATAGAACAATAGAAAACAAATATACCTTGAACATCCTAGATAGAATTTATATTAGAATCTGCATAGCAAGCTCACACTTAGTATTTCAGTTGGTCTCTCGTTTCTAAATGTCTAATCATCAAATTCCATATTAAATAAGCACTCTTGAGACTTAATATTTGATCCATGACCCAATGTATTTAATCCAAAGACCTCCCACCCCATTGGATGAATTTCATGCATACTGCCAAGAATAGAATGTATGGATGGAGAAAGATGTATAAAGGACGTGACTATGGAAACATGGATTGACTTTGCATCTATAATATTTGTAGGGTCACGAACAAATAGAACAAAAGAACAATTGTAGAGATAAATGGACATTAAATTACCTTTGTTGAGATTGCAACGAGTTTTCAAGAATGAAAATTCATTGCAAATCAAGCTTCTTTGTCTATCAGTTGGCAAGTGGATTATTTTCATCTCAATACTCCACATTGAAGTCAAATGGGATGTGATCTCCTAGGAAATAATAAAATGGGATTTTATTTCATGAGAAGAAGTAAGGTCCTATATTTTGTAAATTCCCTAATTTTTTAGTAGTCCCCATCATAATCCCTTGAAAAATAATTGGATTTGAAATATCCCTAATGTGTTGAGGGGACTAGGTTAAAGGGATAGTAGGTCTTGTTAAAATATCCAATTTTTCTTAAAGATTATATTTTTTCTATATTACGCTTTTCTAATACAAAACTTAAAAATGGCTCTCTGTATGATCTAGAGGATGAAAAAAATAACATGTCAGGATCATATACTAACCCAATTTCCTTTATTTGGATCAATTTTTTTCCTAGATCGTCTCCTCTCTTCTTAGGAATCAATCAGGATTCCTCCTTTTTGTTGTAGGACTATTCTCCAATTCCTGACTTTGCTAACTTGCTACAAGGTTAGGATGTTTCATTGTCGTCACCAGCATTGTTGGTTCCTCGACCCTCATTCTTTAATGTGAATCAATTATATTTTATGATAGTCCCTCATTTGGAAAGATGCCTCCCCCTTTCTTATCTTTATACTACTGTATTTTTGGCATATTCCCTTCTTGGTGTTTCTATACCCTTGAAACATATTAAAATGTTTTCATATGCAATGTCTCTAGTACAAGAATTGATTATTGAGGCAACGAATATAAGTGTTATTATGTGAAGCTTATTGCTTCAAAAATTTGCATTATTATTCTCAAATCCTTAAATCACCCACAAAATAACAAAACTCAAGGAAATGATCACTGTCACCACACCATTCTCCCTCACCCTTCGGTCTAGTTCATTTCTAGCTCAAGGTTGGTGTAAGCTCAAGGGGAGTTAAGTTTGTTCACACCCCAGAAATCATTTGTTAGCATATTTGGGAGAATTGATGACACAAATGAAGACGTGGTTTTTATAGCCCACCTAGCCCTTATGGTTCATGAGAACCTGCTTGAGAAGATTTGCGTTATAAGCAGCCCAAACCTCCAACACATCCACTGTCTAATGTCTAGGAAACCACTATGCATGATTTGGGGAAAAATGACTTGTTTAGTTCAATTCATAAACGGAGTTGTTTTCAGTCTTTAATAAATTATATGATTATAGAGGTAGACCATTTAAAGGGTCAACCCTCTCTATCCATTGTAAAAACTATATAAAGATGTAATCGGCTGTGAAAACATCCTGCCAGCATATACTCCGTAATTTGTGTTTTCAGTTGAGATAAAAAATCTTGCTCAATAATGTGGTTGTGTTTTCCATTTGATGGTTGGTTACTGAAATTTGTAGGATCATCCACTGTGTTCTGAGAGGGCCCCTCAATGAAAATGGCGTTACATGTGTATATATTTCAATTTATTGCTATCGTACAAATAAGTAACTTTGTTGTGCAAATTGTTTTCTTGTAAGAAATTTCTCAATCGTTCTGTGAATGTAACCATGTACGTATGTCAATGTTGTCCATCGTATTCACTAGGATTTAGATGATTAGTATTAACTTTTGTGTTTTATTTGCATTTAGCTACGGTTTGAATTCATCCTCATTCTGTATTTAGCTAGGATTTAAATATATTATGAGAAATGGTAAATGTGGGATATTTTACAAGGTTATCGTAGACTTTGTCAAATCTCATCTTGTTTTATTTTAGAATTAGTCTGGTATTTCACTTCTAGTTTGCATCCAAGTTTCTAGTCAGTCCTTTAGTTCCATTTTACATGGTGTTCGGATTTGGCTTAATTTCTTTGTTTCAAGTTCTTTCATTTTCGTCAAAAGAATAGACTAGTAACTAGTCTCAATCCAAGTTCATGTGTGTTTAATGTAGATGCATTAGTTTCCATATTTAATGATTTTTATAACTCCATTTAATATGGGTTTTTTTCTCAAGTTTTAGATCAGATTCATTACACTTTCATAATTGTATTAGAAGATAGTTTGATTTGTAATAGAGGTAGTGCAAAAACATCTTGTTTTTCTGTTGTAGGATTTGATTACAAGTTGATATTGATTCGAGTCTTGTCTTATATTTAGTTTAGTTTTCTTTTCTTGTCATTAATATTTTATAAATTAGCTTGAAGTATTAATATATGTCATTTGATGATCGATGGGCATTTGCATGAGTCAGATAGACATGTCATGTTTTAGTTCCAAGAAGTCATTCGAAATTGAATAACTTAGGATTTGCACTTTTTCTAATCAGTATCTCATTTTAAGTATTGTAGTTAGATTTTCTGTATCATTTGCTTATGAATAAGGAAAAGATTACAATGTTTACAGTCACTTGCAATTAGATACTTTTTATCTTACATCTCTTTGTAGAGGTTAAATTAGATTTACTTCCATTCAATTTCCTCGTCTCCTTTGAAAATTATTTCGATACATTTCCTTCAGTTCCTGTCACACTTGATACATATCCTCAAAATACTCAAGGAGAATGGAATTAGATAGTTTATCCTAGTTTTGGGTATTTGTTAAATGCATGAATAGTTTAACTATTAAATTCCTTAGGCTTATTAAGTGGTTGTAATCTTGCTTTAGATAATTTAGTTTCTTGTCTTCATATAGTTAGTTATAAGCTGAATCATTTAATTGATAGGTTTCTTAACTTGTTCTTTATAATTCGTAGATTAGAATCTGAATAATTGATGAGTAGGTTTCATTTTCATAAGAGTATTTTACTTTTGATCAAGTCTTGTTTCTTGGCATAGTATTGTTTTTATCTTTTCAATTATCATTCATAGATTAGAGTAGCATAGTTTGATACTATTATTATCTATTGGTTTGGTCATCTCTAATTAACTTAGTAGTTTTATTTCTGAAGTTTGACTCAGTTTTTCATTTTGAAATATCTCTCAATCTTTTCATTATTAAACATTTCTATGGTAGGACGAGCCTATATATTAGGTACTCTTCTACCTCAACATATATTTTCTGTCAACTGCAAGTTTACAAACTCTGGTCGATAAATTAAATATTTGGTGAATTCATTAAGACAATAAAACACCCAACATTTTGGTGTCGTTGTCGGGGAGTTGTTCTGTAAGGTAGAATAGGTAGATTTTCCCTATGAAGTTTATTAATAGGATGATGGTGGGGGAGTGGTAAGATGAGAGGTAAGAACTTGCGCATATGTTATAACAGCTACCCCCAAACCCAACAATAATAGTAGTGTAGGTTTTCATTTAGTTTATTTCTTCATGAATAGAGCTAGAGATTCGAAAGGTAGATACGTTAGAACTAGTTCTCAACACTCTATCAAAATTCCTACTAACCTTTATGGAGGACATGCCACCCTGACCACTAACTCAGCTGAAAGGCATTGGAAGATACACGCAGGAAGTAGTTCTACTTTGAGACCTAAAGAAACTCTTTCTGGAAATATCTTAGGAGGAGCCATAGAAGGTAGAGAAACCCTGGAAGGAGGTCCTAAAGACCCCATTTCTGAAGAATTTCAAAAGTGTCATCCATTGGAAACCCTTAACCCTCCACTAGTCCCAAAACCTAATGATACAACTTTTTCACTAGTAGGGGACCCGAAATTTGTTAATCTTATTGATCTTGCACAGGCAAATGCTCTCTTTGGCAGCTCAACCAATACAATTGTCTCAGATATTGAGACATCCACAATAGAATCTACCCTCCGTATATAACCTAATACACACATGTCTGACAACTTATATCATCGGAGGAATATCTCCCCTGAAAAGGAACGTTGGGATGCCTCATTATCACCAAGAAAGGAGCCTCCTAGGTAAACTCTCTTCAAAAATCGAATCTACAAGGAGAGACGAGGAGAAAATGAAGATCATGATGATGTTAGACATGATTAGGAAGAAGAAGAGGCAGAAAATTGAACTGAAGTTACCTTTGGATTCCCTATCCTAGACACTGCACAGGATGTAAATATGAAAAAAATCCCTCCTTATTCACTACATACTTTCTATGGGAAGAGTAATGAAGACCTGGACACATTTCTTCTCAAGTTTGACATTCTTTGTAGAAGCTATAACTATCTACAAGATGCTCAAAAACAGAAATTTTTCCTTGATACACTAAAAGATGCTTCTTTAAGATGGTTCATGGGATTAAGAGAGTATAGTATCAGAACTTGGGAAGATATGAAAACCACATTCCTGTGGAAATATCTTGAGTATTGTAAACGTAAAGACTCTCGAAATGACATTTTCAAGATACAACAGCTTGAATACAAGAGATTAGAGTATTATCTCGAAAGGTTTAATTATGTGTTACACAAGTCTAAATATAATGACCTTCGAGAGGATGCAATACATACACTATTCATTAAAGGCACTTCAGAAGAATTGGTAGAAACCCTTAATCTCATGGCATCTGGTGATATCTCTCACAAAAATTTTGTACAAATCTGTGAGATTTGTATAAATTATTCTAGAAGTAGGGGAAACGTTGGGAGAAATATTCAGGAACCCTATAATATAAAAATAAAAGGAAATACTTCTAGTTCTCACGGAGTCATGAGGATAGAGTTAGGAAACCTATTGGAAAACTTCAAAACTAATATTTTAGGAGAAATGGGTTCTCAACTAGATGCCTTACAAGCTAAGAAAAGGAAAGAGGAGGAGCATGTATCAATGAGCATTTTCTTTCCAAGATGCAGGACTAACCATCCTCAATGGGAATGCCCAGTGAATAATATCTCAGTATGTCACATTTGCACGAAAGGATCATACCACATAAAATTTTCCATCATTGTCTGGTTTACAAGACATATATAAGAGTGGGGACGTTGGTGAAACATCGAGAAGAACTTGAAAACCTAGTGACCAACCAACATATCATAATTCATCCCTGCAACTCCCACCCTATTATCCTCCCTACCATTAGCCTCAATAATGGAACACTTCAAGTTGGAAAAACTGGCCACGCAAGTATCTTCCTCCTCCTCATTTTGCTCAGCATCAATACTGGCCACAAGGGTGGAGGGGATAAGAATATACTCAGTGAACACCTTTTCCTCCACCTAATATCCATCAACTTTTTTCTGGGTTTGTGCCTCCAGTTCCTCTTATTACACAACAACCTCATCATTTCCAAAATGCAAATCCCTCATAACCCACATTGTTACCCACAAAACTGATACCTAACCCAAAAAATAAGACAACTCAAGCTCTCAACAACATTTATTTGCAAAATATTCCGTCTTATGTTATTTCGACTGCACTTGCGCACGAAATCCAACTATGACCTGGAAGAGTTGTGAATGAAAAACCCAAGTCATTAGTCATCACTCGTTAGGAGGATGAAGAAGAAGAAGAACGCAATGAAGTCATGAATCACATTATTTTAAAGGATGTGGACATATAAAAAATTCCACTACATACCCATCCTAAGTAAGAACCAACTGAGGAATGAAAAATCCATCCATTTCCATAACGACTAGCGATAGAAAAACCTACAACTCATCCTGAGTATGGTATTCTAAATGAATTAAAAAATATCTGTGTTAAAATTCCTCTCTTACAGGATATTAAGGATATGCCAATTTACTGAAAAGTAATAAAGGAACTCTGTATTAAAATTCCAAGAAAGAAACAAAAAGACCCCCCCACAATTCATGTTATAGGAGAGATATCTGAGTGTATGACAAACCAATCTAGAAGTGCAAAATATACAAATCCAGGGAGTCCCATAGTAACTGCTATTGTAAATAAAATTTCCATAGGAAATAGGCTTATCAACCTAGGATCTTCTATTAATATGATGACTACCGCAGTTTTAGAAACTTTACAGTTGGGATAATTTCTCTGACCTACCCCCACAATCCTAGAACTAGCAGATTGCACCAGTATACAACCAGTTGGAGTTCTGGATGACATTATTGTATCAGTAGCTTCATGGGAATACCCCGTTGATTTTATGGTTTTATAATCAAAGGATCCCTCTAAGAGACACCCTATTATATTGGGTAGACCATGGCTAGCGACTGCTTACACCTTTATAGGATGTAGGGAAGGAGAAATGACCATTTCTAATGGGTTGTCCACACAAAAAATCGCTTTATATCCTCCAGCACAACTAGTGGCTGAAAACTTATGGTCGTTAGACTGTCCCTTTGGGGATGAAAACTATGAAGAAATTTCAATTCATAATGATTACTCCTAGGAACTTCAGGATTAGACTATTGAAAGTGTGTTAAACCAATTTGTTTTTTTGACAACGTGCATAGATTTTCCTCATTCTTTCAACCAACTCGATCAAATTTTTGGGGATGATTTCCAAGAAAATTTGGACCTCTTAGTATTTATAGCTACGTCATACATATTTGCAATTGAAGAACATACATGATCCTATACTACATATGCCTTGTGAGGTTATTCTGGAAAGATTTTACATATAAATGCAGGTTTAAGTTAAAACCAACAAGAGCAGTTGCTCAATGTGCTCAAGAGTCATGCTGGAGCATTTGCATGCAAATACACTGATATGAAGGGTATAAACCATGAAACTTGTATTCACCATATTTAAATAGATGTGAATATACCACCTGTAAGGCAGCCTCAGAGGAGGATGAATCCCGCTTTGAAGGACATAGTTAAAGAAGAGTTACAAAAAATTCTCAATATTGGTTTTATCTACCTAATCTCAGACAGTAAATGGGTATCTCCTCTAGTGGTAGTCCCAAAGAAAGTCATCGGGAAATGCCGTATTTGGGTCGACTTCTAGGTACTAAATAAGGCCATTCTTAAAGACTATTTTCCCTTTCCCTTTATTGACCAAGTGCTAGATACCTTTTCTGATAAACAATTCTTTTCTTTTCTCGACGGGTATAGTGGGTACAATCAGATATTGATAGAACTTGAGGATTTGGATAAGAATACTTTTACTTGCCCCTAGGGGACATATTCCTATAGGTTTTTTCCCTTTGGCCTATGTAATGCACCTGCCACTTTTCAACGTGCAGTCTTAGGAATTTTTGTTGATCTTATACATGACTGCATATAAGTGTACATGGATGATTTTACAGCTTATGGTAATACCTTTCAAGAGGCCCTTGATAACCTTGAAAAGGTTCTTATCCGATGTCAAGAAACAAATTTATCCCTTAGTCATGAAAAATTTAAAATGTTACTAACAAAGGGTATAATTTTAGGACACCATGTCCCTTCTAAAATAGCCGCACCTATGTTTAAGCTGTTGACGAAAGATGCAGAATTCCAATGGACTGAACCCTGTCAACATGATTTTGAGACTTTAAAAGAAAGACTATCAGTGGCACCAATCCTTAGGGTTCCTGATTGGTCCCTTCCCTTCCATATATCCACTGATGCTTCTGACATGGCCATAGCGGGGGGTACTAGGTCAAAAGGAAGACCAAGCATCTTATGTCATGTACTTTGTCAGTAAGAATTTCACTCTTGCCGAACTGAATTACATTGTTACTGAAAAATATTTTTTGGCAGTAGTCTATGCTATCAACAAATTTTGCAATTACATTACAGGATATGAATTTTTTGTGCATACGGACCACTCTGCCATTATATTCTTAATGAAAAAACCAATTCCCAAGGGTAGGGTAACCCAATGGCTTCTTCTATTACAAGAGTTCAACATCACCATCGTTAATCGACTTGGTCGAGAGAATTTGGTAGCGGATTTCAGCTCTCGTATTCAACATGATGATGATGCTAAACCCATTGATGATGATTTTCCCCACGAACATCTATTTATTGTGTCTATTCAAATTCCTTAGTTTGCATATATTTCTAATTATTTAGAAACTGGGGTGTTACCAAACCACTTTTCCCCACACGAGAAATGTTGATTTATAGTCCAGAGTTCTAACTACTCTTGGGTTGATAATGACCTTTTTTAGTACTATCCCAGATCTTATTATCAGACGATGTGTATGGGAGGATGAGATGGCAGAAATACTCCACGCATGCTTTGCTGGTCCATGTGGCAGGCACTTTTCTGACAAGCAAAAAACATACAAAGTGTTGCATTCTGGATATACTAGCCAAGCATTTTTAAGGATGCCGCCAAGTATGTTAGAATATGTGACAATTTCCAAAGAATGGGTAGACCTATGTCAGCTGACTATATTCCCTTACAACCTCAAATCATTATTGAACCTTTTGAGAAATGGGTTCTTGATTTTGTAGGGCCTATCTCTCACATGTCCCGCAAAAATTAGTATATCTTATTTTGCACGGACTATGTCAACAAATGGGTAGAAGCTAAAGCTTTGTTTCGAGCCACAGAAAAATCCGTGGTGGAATTTATATATGAAGAGATATTTACTGTATTTGGTGTGCCTAGGGAAATTTTCATTGACTAGGGTTCTCAATTCACCTCCAAATTAATGAAAGAACCTACTAAAAATAATTGCATCTCACATTGTAAGTCCTCACCATACCATCCACAGGCTAATTACTAGGTAGAATTGACCAACAAAGTATTGGAAGCTATCTTAACCAAAACCATTAGCTACATCATAAGGACTGGACATATAGACTCCTAGATGCCCTGTGGGCCTATTGAATAACATTGAAAAACACTGCTGGACATACACCCTATGAGCTGGTATATGGGAAACAAGTTTTTCACCTATCTAATTCCAAGTAAATACATTTCGTATGGATGTACAATTAGGCATAGATTTGGAAGAGGCATAGAAACAATGCATTTTACAAATTAATGAGTTAGCTGAGATTAGGAAAGATGCACTGTAACACCCTGGTTTTGACCCCGTTTACAATAAATGCATACGATGTATATGTTGTAATTAATCGTAGTGTGGAGATAAAGGTAAAAGGACCACCATGGATAATCGTTTTTATGTTTCGATGATTAAATCAGTGCCGATGGTATTTTTTGCTAGCCGACACATTATAATTTTGGACATCATGTAAATATACAATTTAATTAAAAAAAACCACAACCAACTATGTCAATGCAACAAATAATGAGATGGGGGCATGATTTCATAAGGATAAGGGGGGGGGGGATATTTATACCTTTGGGGCCCATGGGGAAAAGCAAAATGTCAAAGGGAGAACCCATCAAAACTATCAACTACCTTTCTTGTCTTATTTACCCAATCATTTATTATTGCCAGAAGTTGGTTGAGTTGGTTATTGCATGGGATGGGAAAGGTATGACAACCCAAATTCAAATTTGGGAAGCTATTAGTTTTGGGGAAATGCAATTTTGGCTTGGGGGCAAGTTATTGGGTTGTCATACCATTCACGTTCTCTACTTTGTGATTCATTTTTTCCCATGGATGGGAAGTGTTTTTGTTAATGTTCAGTGGTTGGGATCACTCCTGGGGTTTTTTGTGTTGTTTTCACCTCTCCACGGTTGGGGAATTTCGTGTTCAGACTTGCGCAACTAATGTGGGGAATAGAGACATGAATTTTGGATTCCAATTGAGTTTGTTTTGGCCACATTAGGGCCATAAATGAATCTATAATTCGAATTGCTGCTAAGGGAGTTGTTTTACCTATCTGCAAATTCATTTTTGGCTCCCAAGTCAAATTTTCATCAATCCCGGATCTAGAAATTGTTGTGTATGCCTTTGGTTATTTGGTTGAACCATTTTTGAAGTGGAAATGGGGTCTAAGCCTGCTTGCTAAACCTAGTGAGTGTAGGAGCCTCACAGGTAGAGCTAGAGGGATCACTTTCTTCTCTATACCCCCTGAATAGCACTAGAAGGGAAGGCATGGCCCAAGGGACTACATAGAAGAGAAGGGGATGCTTCCTTGTGTTGGGTGTGTGTGGATGCCTTAGAAGTCAGGATAGTTCTGGTGCAGGTGTCCATAGCTCTTGGATTGAACTCACTAGATTAGCAGCCAACCTTTCCAGCTCCTTGTTAGCCTGACAAACCCAACAGTGTTGGCTTGGATGAGTTTTGTGTATCCTTGTCTACGTGTGAGCCTGTTGATTTCCCCTTATTCCTTGTGGAATCATACCTAGCTCGGGGGTGGCACTATTGTTGATTGATCGATGAGCACACTGGCCTATGGTTGGGTGGAACTTTGCAGTGACATAGCTAGTTGCGGGACAAGCTTCTTCTAAGATAAGTATTCTTATGTTTAAATCCATGCGACTGTGTTAGTTTTATAAATCCATATGAACATGTTAAATGTTGTGAATGAATGAAATTGGTTTCCTTGTTTGATAATCATTTATGCGTCTGTGTATGTTTAAGTTCAATGCATTTTATTTTATGTTGATGGGGCTAGATTGCCCGGAATGTTAGCATTATAGTCGTATCCTATCGCCGGTAGAAGGGTGGGGACATGACATGCACTCCAAAGAACAATGTTCATACAAAATCAATGAAAGAGATGGCATGATAAATTTATTAAACAGAAGCAATTCAAAACTGGGGATTATGCTTTACTATTCGATTCAAGATACAACAATTTCAAGGGAAAATTAAGTACTCGTTGGATGGGTCCATATGAGGTGGTTACAACTTTTGATAATGGGTCATTAGAAATTAAGGCAATTGATGATGCACAGATTTCTTTTGTTGTTAATGGGCATAGGCTAACACTTTATCATAAGCCAATCTCTAGACAAAAAATTTTGTAGGATATTTCACAATAGGAGGCAATGGAGCTGGTAGAAGGGGTAGTTTCTTCTCCCTCTTCTAGTTCTTTATTTCATTCTGAGTTACTTCATATATGTATATATTTCTATCTTTTTGTTTTTAATAATAAGAACCATTATTTACTATTAAATCATGTTTCTTGCCACATGAAATATTATTACAATTAAACCTATCAAGCTTCATTTGTTACAAAGGGAAGTATCTTATAAATTTTGAAATACTACTTCCTTGGTTATTCGATGATTGCAGCAAGAAACTAAAATTGTGAAAAGAAATTCCTATCATTCTAGCACTAGTCTGTCATGGTTCTGTGTGTTGTGAACTTTTCAGATATTATTCAGTGACTCTTATTCCTTACATAAGATTGATATCTAATTTCCCTGTCTTTTGTTTGATGTCCAGAAATTATTAGTACATATTAACTTAGTTGTCAAGTTAGTACTTAGGGAAATCCTTCTGAATAATCACAGGAGAGGACTTTGAGATATTACCTTTCAGAAACACCGTTGTGATCATTTGAGGGAGGACAGCTTGGCCTGATAGGTGTCTTTTTGTTATTATCTTTTGGCTCCATCCACCACATATTAATATAATCAGCCATATGTATTATTGATTCAGCAGTATCTTTTGCACATCTGACACTATGAGCTATAAAAATAGAAGAGGAAACTAGTTGTCCTTTAAACCTAAATACCATTCCAATCCATGATATATTTTCATAGCTACTCCCCCATACGATCACTCCTAGGAAGTAAAGTGTTGAAAATCAATAGGGAGTGGAAATATGGAATAAGAGCCTCTGATGCAAAAAGGGTTCAAGAGGCTAACCCGCCGAGGTACTGAACAGGCTTGCTAGCAGCAGGTACTAGCCTATGGTATGACCGGGTAAAATCAATGGGGTACTGAACATGCCTGACTGACAGAGGAGAATCTGCATAGAAAAGGACAAATTTTTTGAAAACGTTTTTGTGTAAATCTATATGTAAGTATGTTTCATGTTATAATTGCTATGGGTCTAATCGAAAAGACGTATATATGGCCGAACTTAGGTAAATGAATTTCACCATTTATCTATGGGAGAATGACCTCAAGACTTCCTTAAGGCTAGTTGTCCAATCTTCATGTGATTAAAGATATTTACCTTTCTAGGTGGGGCCTATTGTTAACTATCTTTAGGGCCTTAAGTGTGAAATTTGGTTGGATTTCTCTAGGAACTATGATTCTTGTGCACTATGGAGATATGACTATGTTTTTATGGATGTCAATAGTAAGGAGAGTTAAAATTAGTTATTTTAATATCATCATTAATATATGGGTCACTGTGTTCTTTATCTGAAAATTTATGATAAAAAACATAAGGTTTTCTTATTATGAAACAGATTGGCTAAGAATTGTTTTCATTTTCTATTCACTTGTGAATCAATCAAGGCCTTTGTCTTAAAGGATATTATCAAGTAATTTTGTTTTTGCAGGAAAGACACAATTAACAAATGAGAATATCAAAGTTTTTTGGTTCGTATTAATAAAAAGGAGAATAGGTTGAAGAGGTCATCATCTAGACTGTTTCAAGAGGAAGTAGGTGTCCACTAACTTAGAAGCTCGAATGCCCAGCTACTAGACCACTCATCCAATATAGAGTTTGAAGCATAGCTGACAACATCCATGTCTTCACCCATTTTCTTCGCTGCATTTACACTATTCTCATTTCTGGAGCAGTCACAGAAGCAATAGCTTCATTTATGCAGACTTAAAAAAGGATCTTATCCACGGGTCAGAAATATTTTGCACAATTAGAATTCAAGAAGCATATTCTGCTAGAAGTCAAATGCTTGTTAAGAGAAGTATTGAATGAATGTCTGAAAGAATGAAGTGTCGAATGAATATCTAAATGAAACTATAACCCTGTAACATCACTGCTAAATATAGCAAGGTATGCAATTTTCAAGTTTGATTATGAGATGACAGATCTAATTGATAACCATATCATAAATAATCAGTATCATCTCTCCACTTGTGGAAGAATTACAATATTTTATATGCTTATCATTCTCTGTTTATAGCAACTTCACAAACAGTTTGCAAATCCGGATATTTTCATATAAACCTAGTCTTCAAAAAAATTTGCATTATTATTCACTCATGTCCATACAATTTCATTCCTTATTTCAATCTGAAGTAATTTGTATGCAGAGGGGGGTTATCATTTTATTTTTGAGCCAACTAAGGCCATCATGATTTTTAAGAAGCTTCACTCTACGATTTCATGATGACAAATATTTTCTCTCTTAGACCTTTCCAAAGTTTATAACTTTGGACATTGTTTGAAGAGTTGATATAACTATTATAATTTCATCAAACACATCTCCCCTTATTATTATCTATGATTTAAATTCAAATGATGATTTGATCTTTCAAGCATGTCAGATTCAATCCTTTGGTTATTCAGCCATCCATCAGGACCCTATTTTAGTACTGATTATATCTTCATCTTCTCATTCCATTTGCACATGCTCTCCTCCAGTCGTCGTCCTCCTTTTGATCGCATCCCTTGTTTCACTTGCCTCTGTCAGTATGCCTACTCGTCACGAACCTAAAAAATACCAAGATTTGCTACAAAATCCTGAGCTTCATGTGTGTCACGAACTGTTTCTCCAGGAAGGTTGGGGTCTATTTCTTCACCTTTTTTAGGGCCACGATGATGATATTTCGTTGATATTTTCCAAGGGATTTGATGGCAAGATGGGTCAAGTTGGTTAACTTGTGTTTCTAGTAACTGACGAGTCTATAGCAGTGGCTACAAAGCTTCCTCGAAAGGGTGCTTGGTGGCATAAACAACTTTTCCTTCCTCGGTCAATGTTTGATTTCACCTTCAAGCCAGACTACCACCATGCTGTAGGCACCAGAGGATTCCACTGAGAGTGGGTTAAACCAGAGTATTTGGACCCCCTATCCATTATCATCTGCCTTGTTACCTGTGAGGGTAATTTTACAGTTTTCAAAGCTTGCCATTTCCGGTTGTTCATACATTTTTTCCTTAATCAAACTATCAATTTCCTGTTCTATTTCTTACGAAGCCTCGAGAAAATGTCAAATCAAGTTAGAAAGATTACTGACAATCCCTCTGGGAGCTTGTATCACCATGGCCTCATCAAAATATTAATTATCCATCAATTGAAGGAAACAGGGGAAACTTGGGAAAATTTTATGTTTGCAGTTTTGAATCCACATATGGCCAAGAAGCCCCATGTTAAAACCTCTGCCTTTTGAAAATTCCTTCGGTCTCAGACTCATGATGGTGAACCTAGCCAAATCTCTGACTTAGTAAAGAGAGAACCTAGCTATGTGCAATTTGACGAGTCTCTCTCGAGAACGAAGCATCTTAGTTTCTCTTCTTCCTCTTTTGAGCCTGTTTATAAAGACTTGACAACTGAGCCTCCACTCTTCTCATAGATACCCACTAAGCATTGAGGGGTGAATCGTGTTCATCCCATCATTCAGATAGCCAATCCAGACAATCCTAATGCTCAACCAAACAAACCTACACCTGATACATCTACCCCTCTATTGTATGCTTCCTCTGTTGGTTTTCCTAAAGTTTCCATTCCTGGAATTTATCCTACTCTCCCTCTATCCAAGGATCGTGCAAAACCAACCACCTCTACTGACCATAAAATATTTTAAAAAGGGTCCGTCTCTCATAAGAATGTTGAATAGCTTGTGGAACCATTTACTCCATGTCATCAAATAGTGGATCATTTAATAAAATATGTGACACGATTGACAAATCAAAACCAAATATATGTTGGCTTAATTACTAAGCTTTGTCAAGAGAATGTTGAATTGCGTCTTCAGTTGAAAAGTGCCGAGGAGCTTAATAAAGCCATTACATCTTCTCATGACACTCTCTGAATGAGATATGGTACCTTACAATCTCAATCTAGGAGGTCTAAACCCAAATATACTTCCTCCTCCTCGAATTCGAAGGTAGTTGTTGTTGTAGCTCAACCTTCTTCCCGATTTCCTTTTATTTTTTCTCAGTGGGACCTAGCATATCCTTGGTTTGGGGGTGTGTTGATGTCCAATTTTGTCATCATTTTGAGCCTATAATCATGCTATATTGGTGTCATTTTTTGTCATTCCTAGTATATCAAGCTCATATATTTTATCATTCAGACACTAGTATTGACTCAGGTATCCATTTTTTATACTAGTACGATTTCCTTGTAAGTTTTCATTGAATTATCATTTTTTTATGGAAAATTAGCATTAAATTAACATTCTTAAATACATTGGGAATATGTTTTTGTTGTTATAGACTATGGTTCTCATGTAGACAATCCTTTTGACTATCATTTCTATGCGGAGGATCATTCGACCTTTCATTCGAACCCCATAAATCATTTCTTAACATATTTGGGAGCAATGAAGACACACATGAAAACGTGGGTTTTGTAGCCCACCTGTCCCTTATGATTTTTGAGTTCCTTCCTAAGAATATTTACGTCATAACTGGACCAAAACTCCAACGCATCCACTATCTAATGTCCAGGAAACCACTATGCACAATTTGGGGGAAAACGACTTGTTCAATTTACTTCATAAATGGAGTTGTTTTTAGTATTTAATAAATTCTATTATTAGAGATTTCGACCCTCTCTCTCCATTGTAAAAACTATATAAACACGTAATGGGCTATGAAAACAGCTTGCCGGTGTATACTCTGTAATTTGTGTTTTCAGTTGATATAAAAACTCTTGCTCTGTTATGTGATTGTGTTTTCCATTTGATGGTTGGTGTCTGAACTTCGCAGGATCATCCACTCTCTCTTGAGAGGGCCCCTCAATGACAGCGATGTTACCTATGTATATATTTCGATTTCTTCCTATCGTATATCTAAGTAACTTTGTTGTGCAAATCATTTTCCTATAAGAAATTTCTCAATCGTTGTGTGAACGTAACCATGTATCTCTGTCAATACCGTCAATTGTATTCACTAAGATTTAGACGGTCAATATTACCTTTTTCGTTTAGATAGGGTTTGAATTCGTCCTCGGTCTGTATTTAGTTAGGATTTAAATATGTTCTGAGAATTTCATGTTAAACTCATACTAATATACCGGTAGTTTGCAGCCACAGTTAGACCCATTCGCATCCCATATGTAGAAATGATAGATTAATGCTATGAGAAATGATGGTAAGAATAAGTGCAGGAAATAGATCTTACTACTAAGAATTCTCACAAGCATACATAGGAAAAACAGAGAGAAGAAAAGAGACTAAATCACATGAATTAAGAGATTAATATTGGTGTGTATCCTTCCATTGAATAATGATGAATAATAGTGTACATAAATAGTACACCCCTCATAGGAAAATCAAATTGTATGGAAACAACTCATAAAGCTAAAAAAGGTCGACTTACCAAAATATAGAAAACCCCCATAGCTGGCTAAAGCACTTACCAAATCTATCAAGGACCTCACGAGTTGGAAAAAACATGAGTGAGTTGTCAAGGAGATGGAAAAAACATGCTAATACTAGAAAATGGAGAAAAACTAATGGAGGATGGGTTGGAAACAAAAGCTCCCAGTTTCCTAGTTGACTAGCTTTTATCTTATCCATAGAAAGGCAGGAAAAGCAAAAAAGAAAAGAAAAGCAGAATCTACTGTAAAGTCTTGTATACGAATTCTAGACCATTCAAAAGGTGGTCAAGATCAACCCAGAATTGGAAATAAATCATTCCTAGGATATAGATGGCATGTATTGACTTTAAGGTGCAAGTGAATGCCAACTAATTAAGCTAGTGGGTGAATAATTAATCAAATAATGATTAATTATTTTATCCTAAGTTGTGAGTGGGTTTAATATATTCCAACACCCCCTATAAGTCTGACTTTATGATGGTATGAAAAAAAATATAGATGCATATGGATGCATATATGTCCCAACAACAAGGCTATGGTCACCCTTTAACAATTATTATGTCCAGAAAAGTGAGGAAAGAGGCAAAACCACATGGGGAAAATCCTCCGTCGAGATAGGAAAAGGCACAAAATTTGAAATATGTCTTCAACATATATTCATATTCACTTTAATGAGCTGACTGAACTACTTCTGGATGAAGGACTTGCTGAAGAAATCATGAACTCCATGATCGTGCGCTAGAGTGTAGAACCTGCAAGAAGGAAGAGAAGAGACTCCTTGTATCTCATCAACTAATGAAGTAGGATAATTATCTGAATTCTTCTTGCTTCTGTCAAACTCTGATCTGCAAACATAATCTGAAATGGAAAAGAGATCTGTGCATACTCCTTTCCAAAGAGTACAAAAATTAAGACAATTTATTTCACACCCAATTCCCTGAATAGGTGCAAAATTGTGATGTGGATCACATGTCAATATTCCTATATGATGTAGCACCTATATAGATCTGATATGAGGCTGATAAAACTATTATATATCAGAAATATTAGCATATGTAACATCAAGGATAAAGACTTCAATGGCTCCATGAGGATATAGGGCTAGACTAGGAAAATTATGAGCAACTAGGGAAAACTGATAGGTGTAAAAATATGAATGATGGATGGGCATAAGATATGAACCATAAGTGTTTAGAACAGATCCAAACATGTTTAATATCAGTCCATATATGACTAAGGTCATGGATAACCAGCCACTGAAAGTTAGGAAAGACTTGAAATCATGTAATATAAATATCACTGCATAAGAGACCAATGAGGAATCAACTAGTGAGCTTGGGATTTGTATATTCTTTAGATTATTCAGAGGTATGGTAGATAGTATGGATGGTGGTATTATATGTGTATGAACCTAAAAATATGCTTCTAAATCAGAATCCAAAGGATCACATATAAGCATATCAATAGACTCATGGGAATACACTGGTAATGAATCTTCTGTATGAAAGAAGGAAAGACTGAGATGTTCACAATATTCAAGAATGCTCTGAGTATTGATGCCAAGAACAAAGGAGGATATTATGAAGCACATGAGATCAAGTAAGGTAAGTGGTATGACACAAATAAGGCTTGATGTGGCTAAGCAAACATCCTAGAAGTCACTAGGTTGCACACCATCAATGAGAGAGGTATGCAAGAGGTGTGTAGAATCTGGCACATAGATCTCAGAATCTATGATAGGAGATTTAGAAAAAAATGAATGGGTTATAGGATCATAATCAATATCAGCAGCAGCTCCATATGTTACTTATTTTTCATCAATAGTATCACAAGAAGAAAAATCACCTTCAAGAGACACAGAAAAAGATGGCTCTTCAATATTTGCTTCTTCATTGAAGGAGGAAGCATTCGAATGAAAGAGGGCAGCAGCAACATGAACTGTATGAGAAAATTATTCATCATGATCAAATTCATCAGAGAATGTAGAGGCCAAGAAATCTTGAGAAAGAGAACAAGAGGAGATGCTAGGTTCGCTCCATGTTTCATCTTCAATTTCCTGCAAACCAAAAGCTTTGTCAAAAATTTTCCAAAGCTCAAAATGGAAATTCAGAAGAATATATGAGATGATATATATTTGGAGACATTCCCAAACATGTAATTCCATAAGCTCTATCACAATTATTTAGCCAATCAATATTCTTTTCATAAGACTTAGGTTCACTCAATGCACCAATGGAAACATCAAACAGACATTGCCTCTTCAAGTATGCCCTCATCTTTGGATTCCAATAAACATAGTTGAAAGGTGATAGTAGAGGAACTTTTGAATTCATATAGAAGTTTTTTATATGCTCTAGTAGATACTCTCTGCAACCTGCAAAACAAACTAGGAGAAAATATTGTAAGCTAGACAAGCTCTTCTTTAGATAGGGTTAGGAGACTGGAAGTGCTCCTCAACTCTATAGAACTTGATCAACCTTGTAGCTATGATACCATGTAGAAATAATAGATCAATTATATGAGCAATGATGCTAAGAAGAAGCACAGGAAATAGATCTTGCTACTAAGGAATCTCATAAGTATACACAGGAAAAATAGAGAGCAGAAAAGAGACTTAATCACATGAATGAAGAGATTAATATTGGTGTGTATCCTTCCATTGACTAATAATGAATAATAGTGTACATAAATAGTACATCCCTCATAGGAAAATTGAATTGTATGGAAACAAATCATAAATCTCAAAAAGGCTGACTTACCAAAATATAACATAGCCCCATAGCGGGCTAAAGAACTTACCAAATCTATCAAGGAACTCACGAGTTTGAAAAAGCATGAGTGAGTTGTCAAGGAGATGGAAAAACCATGCTAATCCTAGAAAATGGAGAAAAACTAATGGAGGATGGGTTGGAAACAAAAGCTCATAGTTTCCTAGGTTGGGTATATAAAAAGGCCCCTAGGTGTACCGGGAACCATTCTTAGATAAATTGATCAAACATCACTTTATTATAGTGCACCAAGAATAATATGCTTAGGGAGATCACCATTTAGTACCTATCTAGTTGATTAGTATGGTTGAGGGCATGGTCAAACATACTTAGTTATTTCCTCATTGTATACCAAATATAAATACCCCAAATAATATGAACACTATATCTAATGCCACAAAAATTGAGGTGCCAGATGAACAACACAACAGTATTTAGGAAAACATTAAAGAACATTATGACCAATGTACGAGAGAGACTTGACAACGTTTGGAAGAAATAAACTTGCTAGACTAAAATTTGTATTGAAGGTTTCTCCTCATGAATAAATCCCTTGGAATACACAACATAGTGAGCCACAATAGGAATAAATGTATCTCACTCAATATTATTTAGTTGTAATTAGACACTTATGGGTCCTCACAACTATAGACCACCATCTAGGGATAATAAAAGATGGAACCATTTTCCTAAAGTGGAATTAATTTTTTATGGTTTTAGACTATTAGGATGGATCACCTAAATGGATCTTTACTTCTCCCTTCATTGCATTCTCAATGACATGATGAAACTTAAGGTGGGGTTCTATATCTAGGTCCAAAATGATGTCAATGGTCGGAGTATCATTAAAAAATATATGGGAAATACATTGAATGGAGTCTATTTGTTAAATTTATCCATGCTCATTAATAATCAGATATTCACTTTTTGGGGTATCTTACAAAGTTACGCCAAATAGGTGGTAGCAACATTTATCTCATTTTTTGGGAAATTAGACATCCATATAGAGAAATTAACATATTAATTCTATAAATAATGTTTCATTAGTGGAATTAAGAAATTAATTATAGAACAAGTTAGTATGCGATATCTTTCTATTTAGTTGGAGGCATCTGAGAGAGTTATATAAAAAAACATCGATCAACATACAAACTAGCAAACTATCTTTCATTACCCTATCATTCGCTACCAAAGTCATTTCCTTGAGAACAATTCCTTATGACGCTTTGAGAATACATATTTTATCTCAATTAAAAATTGAAAACCAACAAATATAGGGACTCTCCTATAATTTTCATGAAAAGTATGTTCCATGTCATGAAAATCAAGAACCAAATGTATTTCAAATTGATCCGATTTCCCTTACCCATTATAAAGACATCATTATAAAAGATACCAATAATTTTGAGGAAACTAAATAAATTTGTCCTAATAAAGAAGAAGTGGAACCTAAATTCTATCAAGAAAATCCACTCATTTCTCTTCATTCTTTATCTAGTATTTCAAATCCCAAAATCTTGAAATAGTGGGTTACATCAAGAATCTCAAAGTGATAGTCTTGGATAACAGTGTCAGGACCCACAACATTATTCAATGGTGATTGGTTGAAGAAATCCATTTTTATGTTCACTGGGTGCACAAATTTCAAATTATAATAGTTAATGGCAATATGATGAAATGTAGGGGGCACTACAGAAATGTGAAACTCCAACTAGGTGACTATCATCTAAAAAATTATATGTTGGGAATAGATATACGTGGTTGTCATATAGTTTTATGTTTAGAATGGATATGCAATTTGAGGTCAATAAGCATATACTTCAAGGAATTATAGCTTATATTTATTTAGAACTTCCATGGTCACACCCTGAAAGGGATTTGGGTAGGCTCCACTAAAATTGTAAGTTCTCATCTGCTGGGATTTTTTTGAACAAATACAAATCTAGAAATAATGCTCACTTCCATTCCATCTAGTATTTGGATAACACCACACTTGAAATCCATCTCAAATTTCAAAGGGTTTTTGTAACACATCAACATATATTTGAGACACCAAAGGGTTTACCGCCATCTAGAGGAGAGCATGATAATGGTATTCCCTTGATTTAGGGTACTCAAACACCAAATTATGCTTGTATAGGAAACCATTTGAAGAAAATAATGAATTAAAAATATCATTTAGGAGATATTGGAGGAAAGAGTCATTTTCCCCAAAACAAACATGTATTCATCATCAATGGTCATGGTTTTAATGAAAGAAGGAACTAGAAGGATGTGGCGTAATTTTTGTGCCCTCGATAATTTCACCGTAAAATATAAATTTCTCATTGTTAAATTATCATATGCTAAGCTAGATCATTAGTATTTCATTTCATTTTCATAATGAAAGCATATAAACAGGATCACTGAAAGATAGACAAGCACAACCATACAAAAAGAACACAAATATTTATCCTAGGAAAGCCCTAAAGGGAAAAACCTAGCAAAAGCTTCCTGAATATAGATGCCCCAAAAGATAAAAGATAAAACCAACAAGGATATCAAAGCTTGATCCTCCTCCTTCTCCTACTACTCTTCTCTTCTCCACTAATGTGCTACACAAGTGAGAGTGTGTTTCAAATGAGGAGCACTACACCTCTATTTTAATTCATCCGTTCACTTAAATTAACTCATCTAACATGTAGGCTCGAGTAACCACACTAGGGTGCTAATGATCCACCTTTACAATTAGAGGGGACTACCTCATGACTCTTATTAGTTCTTCCAATTAGAAGTGTCGGGGTACAAGGTAATACAAGTGGTTCTCCTGGTAGGACCATTAGGGACCATAAAAGATACATATAGAATATTCTTCGAAGTTACAATATTTCAACACTCCTCCTTAACGAGAAGGGTATTCTACAACAATAGTAGGAGAGAGATAGAGGACATCATCAACATCATCAGGGAAACACATCTATAAATCATTGGAAACTTTTCAACATCATATAGTATTCATCTTAAATATTCAATGACAGCAACTCTTTGATTAGCATCAACATCTTTTGACCTTTTGATCAACAACATCTTCAGCAACAAATTCAACACTTTGACCTTTCGATCAACAACATCTTCAGCAACATCTTCAGCACTTTGACCATTCTATCAACAACATCTTCAGCAAAATCTTCAACACTTAAACCTTTGATCAACAGCAACATCTTCAGCACTTTGACCTTTTGATCAGCAACATCTTTATCACTTTGAACTTTCGATCAGCAACAATATCTTCAACATTTTGATCAGCAACATCTTCGGCACTTTGATCTTTCGATCAGCAACAACATCTTTAACATTTCGATCAGCAACATCTTTAGTACTTTGATCTTTCGATCAGCAACAATTTCTTCATCATTTTGTTCTATAATATTCTAATCCGTAACATCATGATCAGCACCGTCATCATACTTCAATTCTCGAACAACATCATCATCATCATATTCTGATCTTTTGATCGATACGGCGTCATCATCACACACTGATCTTTTGATCAGTATGTCATCATCATCATACTCTGATCTTTCGACAATATCTTCAACATTTTGATCAGCAACATATTTAGCACTTTGATCTTTCGATCAGCAACATCTTCAGTACTTTGATCTTTCGATCAGCAACAATTTCTTCAGAATTTTTTTCTATCATATTCTAATTAGTAACATCTTGACCAACACCATCATCATACTTCAATTCTCAAACAGCATCATCATCATCATATTCTGATCTTTTGATCAGTACGTCGTCATCATCACACACTAATCTTTTGATCAGTACGTCATCATCATCATACTCCGATCTTTTGATCAGTACATCATCATCATCATACACTAATATTTCGATCAGCACATCATCATCATCATACTCTGATCTTTCAATTAGTACATTATCATCATCATACTCTGATCTTTTTATCAGTACATCATCATCATCATACTCTGATCTTTTGATCAGTACATCATCATCATCATGCTCTGATCTTTTGATCAGTACATCGTCATCATCATCATACTCTGATCTTTTGATCAGTACATCATCATCATCATACACCGATCTTTCGATCAGTACATCATCATCATCATACTCTAATCTTTCAATCAGTACATCATCATCATCTACTTTGATCTTTTGATCAGTACATCGTCATCATCACACTTAATATTTCGATCAGTATGTCATCATCATCACACTTTGATCTTTCGATCAGTACGGCATCATCATCATACTCTGATCTTTTAATCAGTACGTCATCATCATCATCAGCAACCTGCAATCCACATCTCAAAGACAAAAAGTATTTGGTTCACTTTTGGACTTAAAGTCTAGGGATGATGCAATCCCACCACATTCTCGACAACCAAAGTTACCAGATTGATTACGGGATAATTAGTCCCTATCATTTTAGGACTAAGTCCAAGGATGATGCAATCCTACCACATTCACGGGGACCAAAATCTATGGATACATTTTGAATCGAGGTTCAAGGATGATGCAATCCAACCATTTTCGCGAGGGCCAAGACCTCCGGATACATTTTGAACTGAGGTTCAAGGATGATGCAATCCCACCACTTTCATAGGGGCCAAGACCTTTGGATACATTTTGAACCGAGGTTCAGGGATGATGCAATCCACCACTTTCACGGGGGCCGAGACCTCCAGATACATTTTGAACCGAAGTTCAGGGATAATGCAATCTGCCACTTTCATGGGGGCTGAGACCTTCGAATACATTTTGAACCGAAGTTTAGGGATGATCCAATCCCACCACATTCACGGGGGCTAAGACCTCCGGATACATTTTGAACCAAAGTTTAGAGATGATGCAATCCCACCACAATCACAGGGGCCGAGACCTTTGGATACATTTTGAACCGAAGTTCAGGGATGATGTAATCCCACCACATTCACAAAGACTGAAGTCACCAGATCTATTTTGGATATATGTCCTAGGATGATACAATCCCTCTTCATTCTCAAGGATCGAGGTCATCAGATCACTTCTGGACAGATGTCCCTGGATGATACAATCCAACTACAGCATTACTACTCCCCCTTTCTAGGAAGGTCTTTCCAAACAACACCAAGTTTGTCTCGAAATTGTTCAAACTTTACTCGAGATAGAGACTTCATCAACACATCAACATATAAACCATCATCATCTACATCTTCAGTATGTGAATACTAAACTATCACCATCTGTACCTCTAGTATGTGAATATTGAAAGCATCATCATCTATATCTTCAGTATAGAAATACTGAAAGAATCATCATCTCTATATTCAGTATAGAAATACTGAATCACTGTCATCTGTATCTACAGTATTTAAATATTGAAACATCATCATCTGCATCTTATCTCGTACATAGAAATACCATATTTTATAGGGTTCTCTGTCATCACAACTCTGTTTATCACATATAATCATTGTAGTATCCATATTCAAGTGAAAGAGACCTGATATCAGCTTCTGAAGCCATATGGCTTCACAACTTAGTAGAGCAATCTGCTATGTATTTTGCTTCAGCCTTTCTAAGAGGAACACTGGACTGTTTCTTGCTAAACCATGAACTCATAGCAGACCCTCAAACAAAAGCATCTACCTCATGTGCCTTTCCTGTCTGAGATACTTCCATCCCAATCTGCATCTGTATAGCCATACAATATGTAGTCATGGCTTCCATCATAGTATAGACCAAAGTCTATAGTCCCTTTCAGATGTCTCATCACATGTTTTGCAGCTATCAAGTGAACCCGTCTAGGTTGAACTAGATTTTGACTCAAGGTGTTTACAGCAAAAGCAAATGTCTGGTTTGGTATTTGTTAAGTACATCAATGACCCAATAATCTATCTATATTGAGTCACATCCACTAACTCTGATGAGTCATCAACTAACAACTTCAGGTTGGAATCCATGGGTGTGGCCATGGCTATGCATTCCAAAATATCAAATCTTTCAAACTTTGCACTGCATACTTTCCTTGATTGAGAAATATTCCTTCATACTTCCAGACCTAGGAAATAAAGTATTAGACCAAGGTCTAAATTCTTCAGTGAACTTCTTCTTGCATTCTACAATATATTTCTCATTCCCTATCAGAAATAGATCATCCACATATAGTAATAGTATGACAGGTTCATCTTCTACAACCTTGTAGTAAAGGTTAGGATCAACTTTACTCTTGGAAAATACCATGCTCATCAGGAAACTATATATTCTTCCATACCAAGCTCTGGAAGCTTGCTTCAGGCCATAGAGGGCCTTCTTCAACTTGCATGCGTGAGTCCATCTGTCTTCAACTTCAAATCCTCATGACTATTCGATGTAAAACTCTTCCTCAATCATACCATTAAGGAAGGCTTGTCTTTACTTCATCATGGAAGAAACTACCATGATAGTTCTGAAGGAAGTGTACCTTACTTCCTAGAGTAAGTGTCTCTTCAGAATTAATTCCCTCTTTCTGATAGAAACCTCTAGCCACAAGTCTTACCTTACTTCTATCAGCAACATATTTTATCTTGCAAATCCATTTGGAATATACTACATTCCTGCTTTTTGGTTTGAGTACTATATCGCAAACATAATTCTAGTATCATAACATCTTCTATGAGTTCGTCTTGTCAGGTCATCAACATATCCTAGTCTTTTGCATTCAACCTTGAAGGTTGGAACCCACTTTACTCTTGGTAAAGTCTCGATCCATCAGGAAGTTATCCATCATGTCGAACTTAGATATCTTCTGTAGTCACCCCCCCTAAAGTGGAGTATCATCTTCCTTCTTCATTATGTACATGTGGTTCTATGCTTGATATATACTTCTAGTAGGTCTAGTCAATAGAGTATGTCATGTCATAGTCTATTCTTTCTTAGGCAAATCATGAACCTTTCTTCGTACACTTGTTCTTGTAGATCCATATGGAAGATACTATGTAAATCCCTTTGTGTCTCGAAACCATATCATATACATCATTCACCATGATCAACTTTTACTATTTGATCATCGCTTCTTTCATAGCTGGAAATGTTAGCATCAATGATGTCACCCAGATGTGTTACACAACTAGAGTGTGTCCAAGGCCTATTAATTTGGTTTGGAAGTCTCGCCATTCTTTTCTTCATCTTGAGTTATCTCTTGTACCCATGGTGGTATTCATCCTTTGAGGTGGATCTATCACTCTCTGAAGCTCTTTCTTTCGTCACAATGTCTATGACTCTGGGAGCTTCAGATTTATGTTTATTGGAGTGAATCTTGAATAGTCGTCACTTTTTCTTTGGAACAAGTCTCGTCCTTATTTTCTTGTAGGAGGTTGTACAGGAGCTTTCCTACAATTCAAATGCACTAGTAGCATGCTTAGAACCATTTCATAGAACATATACATAACGAAAAATTCTTATGCATCATGCAACTATTTAGCCAATACAGCATTCATCCATATTTCACGAAAACTTTCTAGATGACATCATTGAGATTGTGTGCTAATTAGAAAGGAGGTTTCATTCTAGATAAGTAGAAATGGAGAGGTGTATATCACTACTTAATCATCACATGCATATTAGTAGTATACTGTCATTAATGCAACTAGTCTATCATGCATAACACATCTACTAAATATAATCAAATGCATAACAAAACAATATCATGAAATGACAATTGAATACTTATCTTTTATTTGTTTCATGGGTAGAATCCTTATTGATCCTTCTACTTCATAATATTCTTCATTCATGACATCATCATTTCTTATCCAAATGATAAGATGGATAAAAGGTTCTTCAAGAATTGAGTTCTTCATATTCCTCATTGCTTGAGGGATCTTCTTTGAATGGCGAGAGCTTGATCTTCAATTGATCCCATCTTCTTCTTCTCCGAGTCTGTTGAAAGTAATCACTTCCTTCTGGAACACATTCCTTGAATGAATGAATTGTATGATCTTGGGAGACCATTCAAGGTGGCTATCACCACTTCTGCATTCTCCACTTTTTCTTCTATCACTTCAAGTTGTTCTGCATTCTGGATCTTCACATTCTTCAACTGTTTTCTGAAAGCCATCTTCTGATTTATGTTCTTATCTTCAAATCGCTTGATCAAGGAATCAAAAATATTTGGTGTCTTTATGGAATACACTTTTTGTACAAGTTGATCAACAATGATCTTCTTGGCCTTGATCAAGTTCTTTTTGTGTAAGGCTTTGAGCCTCATCTCCCTCTGGAACTAGAACCTCTCTACTCATGTAGGTGTCCAATTCATTTTCTTCAGAGAGATCAAATACTTTCATGCTTGGAATTTGTCAGACTCACCCATATTATCATCAGGCTAAGGTGATAGATCACTTTTAAATGTGAACCTCAAATGAAAATAGAAAAAAGATAAGATCTTACTAATTTGAGGTCTCTGTCCTGGTTCCGGAGCTGACTGATCTATGGTTTGTCAGAGAAACTGTAATTTTAAAAACTTCAAATCTTTTAGATCTGATTGGATATAAAGATATATATCTTCAAATGGATCGATCCAATGTACTCCTTTTTTGAAAACAGTGGAGGGAAGCTCCTGGAACAAGAAGCCCTAGTTTTCCAATTTCTTCTTCAGAACTATTTGTTACTATTTTTGTTATATCTCTGTAATTACTGCTCCTCTATGTCTAAAAATTTGTATTGAGGTAACCTCGTATGTCCCTATTCCAAAACCATAGGTTTCATATTAATTGGTTTCACCAATGGGTACTTAATAGTATTTTCCCAAGGTGACCTGTTACAGGACTGTTCAGAATAACGAAGTTGTACAGCTTGCCACGTGTCACTGTTTCAAATTCGGGTTCAAAAATTTGGACCACAGAATGTACAGTCCGTTCCATTTCTATGAAATATTCATAAATGTCATTTGGACCTCTGTAGCTCAAGATATAACAATTCTCCCTAGGTGTCCTGTTTAGGGATGAATTCTAGAAGAGGCTAGAACCCTAACTTGGAGGGATCATATATCCCAGAATATAGCGAATCTGAGGCTGAATTTGGGACACAGTGTAGATCAGGATGTTAGCTTCAACTTCTGCAATTTTCAGCTCCTGATCCTTCTCCAATATCAGGATATAGAGAATGTACCAAAACGTAGCAATTTTAGTATTTAGGGTTTTTCTAGCTCGGGGTCAAACTAGGGTTTGACTTTTCTGGAGTTTCACCTAACCAAAAATCTTGATCCAGGTCTCTAAACTTCGATTTTGATGAGGAGAGAAATTCTATGCTAGGATCACGCAAAAATTCCTCTTCAACAAGAATCCCTAATTTCCTGCACTGAAAACTAAAAATGCTCGGAATCGAATTTCGTTTCGATAGCAAGATGCGCCCTTCAATGGAGAGTCAGCCTAGCCTTCTTTTGTTGATCGATTGTAGAGAGAGAACCAAAAAGTAAGAATCCCTAGATTCTGTAGCTGCACAATGTATTCTTTTAGGGTGGCTCTGATCCCATGTTAAATTTTCATATGCTTAAGCTAGATCATTAGTATTTCATTTCATTTTCATAACGAAAGCATATAAACAGGATCACTGAAAGATAGACAAGCACAACCATACAAAAAGAACACAAAGATTTATCTTGGGAAAACCCTAAAGGGAAAAACCCAGCAAAATCTTCCTCAATATAGATGCCCCAAAAGATAAAAGATAAAACCAAAAGGGAGATCAAAGCCCGATCCTCCTCCTTCTCCTGCTACTCTTCTCTTCTCTCGGTAGGACCATCGAGGACCACAAAATACACATATAGACTATTCTTAGAAGTTACAATATTTCAACACTCATTTGAGTCATTAATGATCTTTTGTATGACCTCTATTGGACTCAATACATCGGTATAGTGCTAGGGGTTCCCCTCTCCTCTGGCTCCATGGACAAGGGATCCTCTTTAAGGTCAATTTTGGAAACTAGGGTTTTTCTTAGTAAGGGAATTTGAAACATTTGCACATATGGGTAAACATTGCAAATTCCTTAAACGAGAACTTGTGGATAGAGTTACTTGATGGAACCCACCTAAACACACTTGCATGACCCCTCAAAAACATGTTTTGTTGCACGATTATAATTCTATGCATCGGGTATGGATTCAACACATGTCCGTGAAAACTTTTAGTAGGTGAGCTTTAGCATGCCATAGAACTATTATTGTGGCTCGGATCGATGAATCATTGACTTTGTTGGATTTAGGACATCAAGATATTTGTAGGGGTGGCCCTATCCTATGGTTCCATGTACAAGGGATCCTCTTTAGGTCAATTTCGGAAACTAGGGTTTTTCTCAGTAAGGGAATGTGAATCCCTTGACCAATAACTTGTGGATAACATTACCACATGGAACTTGCCTAAACACACTTCCATGACCTTCCAAAACTCAATTTTTTGTCTCTATTGGAATTCTATGCCCTAGGTAGGGATTCAACAGGTGTCCCTGAAAGCGTGTAGGAAGTGAGCTTCAATGTGACAAAGAATGATAGTCGTGACTCATATTTCTATGTTTGGATAAGAGTTAAAAATTGGAAGCACACATAAGAAGGATACCTTATTAGTACATTTGTGTTCCTAGTATTCCTCTTATAATCGAACTATTTTACTGTACTACAAGGTAAATTATTATGCTAGAGCATATAATAAATAAAATAGAGAAATTTATAAAATAACGCTATGGAAATAATAGGGCCAATAAAGTAAACCATAGCTTTATAAAATTCATTATTAGTCACATTAATCATAGAAGGGTATTAGTGATTCAAAGGGTCGAGTTAGAGCACAAGGTTGTTGCTCATACTCTTTTTCCATACGATACATGTATATAAGAACTTTGTGTTCAAGTCCAAGTCAATTAAATATGAACTTGTGGCCTCAATTTAATCACTTTAATCTTAGCAATAGGTAGAACAATAACAAATAGTAATAGTGCAACTAATTTATAACTTTGGAATTGTCCTTTAGAGTATTCAAGTCATTTGTATTTTTTACGGGGGTATACAACTATTCATACACATTGTTTATTATGTGTTGTATTTCACGCATGACCTCTGTGTGTTTTTTATAGATGATATATGTGCAACCCATATATTCTTTAGATGAAAGTCATCATGCCAAACACCAATTTCATTTATGTGGGCCACACAGGTGCATCACTTAGGTGTTTCAACTGCGTGCATCTTTTAAATGTTGTTAGGTTGTTATGTGGGTAAGGTGCTTTTGTATTCCACTTAGTTGGGTCATTTTCTTAGGTGTGTTGGGTGCTTATGTGTGTTAGGTATGTTGCATTGTTGTCAATACAATTTAACATTGTATATAAAATTGGATCGTGTTCAAGAAAAATTTAGATATGCATTATTGTCATTACATAATGTTGTAATTGTGCATTATTCTCAAATTTATAATTGATATCTCTGTGAAACCATAAAATATATCCAAAATTGGGAACATTACACACATAAACATTATTGGCCACACATGTATGATCATGCATAAGACTGAACTATGAATATCTCAAGAGACAATATGAAATATTTTTTATATCATGAAAGTTATAATACAAAAATAAAAGGCCCTTAGTTGACATGTCAATGCACATGTGTCATGTATAAAAAACATCATTTGCATACATGCAAAAAAAAGTACATATGTCCTTCACCGTGCCCCTAAACTCTAACTTCCTCTTGTACACAAAAGTACATATTTGTTTTGCATGAACACATCAAAACTTTAACTTCTTCGTGTTTTTTCATGACTATGATGCTTGTTTCCTTTGTCCACGACCACTATGCATCTCTAGTGACTACAAATCAAGGATCGTATTTCTTTATCAGGTAACTGAACTAATACTTTCCAACACTAACAAAGTTTGAAAATTTAAAATAAGATTCAATTGTACATAAAACAAACACTGACTGAATCCATCCGGGGTATAGATTCCTTTGGTGTCCTCCTCCTTGTTGAGAGCCTCTGTACAATGCTTCTCTATGAATAAAATCAATTATGTCAATTATCTAACAAATTATCAACATGTACATGTAAGAGAAAGTACTAACCAATTATGTAAATAATCAACATCTCACCGAAAAAATATTTCCTAGGGAATGACACTAGGTTTCTTTAGTAAAAAGAGGATCCATAGGTTGAAGATCAACCTTAGTCACATGCACTAATGGACCAGCATGTGGCTGGATTCACCAAATGCTAAAATAGTTAGACATCGTGCATGTCCATACACAATAAAAACGAACTGCACAAGTACAGATATTCAATTAGATATCTCTGTGTGACTTATCCCCACTGTATATGCAATATTGAATGCAACATCAGCAACCTTGCTAAGGTTGGGCACTGAGGAATCTCCATATGCTATAAACATACGAAAATAACATTAAGAAAAAATAGTTGTGAAGTGAATTCAAAGCTAACCAGCAACTGTCATTGGATGCTATGTCTACATTATTGTGGAATCAGTAGGTTCATCATCATGGAAACCCACTCTTTTTACGAAAGAGGGTCATCTGGTGTAGAAAACATGCTTATCTAAGTTTGGACTATAGGGAGATCCAAATGAAAGAGGTGGTGCAAGGATTTGTGGGGATGTCTGCAGTCATAACGTGTTACCATATTTAGACATGGACATGAATGGATGGAATAATATGTACTAACATATGTACTAACGTGTTACCATATTTAGACATGGACATGAATGAATGGATGGACATATCTCCCCCATGGGAGGGATCACTGCTAGCAATTTATTGCCCCTCTCCAACGTCGGATAGCACCTGGAAGTTTAAAAATTACAAATATTAGAAATATATAAAGGAGTTTATAGTAATAAATAAATAATTTGAACACCATTCAATCATTAACCATGTACTAAGATTCCCTATGTAATAATCGAAACCACCTAGGGGTATTCAATGCGATCAAAGTATCCCACATCCTATTCAAAATGTGGTTCCTGCAACTTCAAAAATTCTAAATATTAGACCATTTAAGAAATCAATTAACTAACATATATTGACAAAATGATACGCATTAACAAAATGACACATGTTGAAATATTACCTCAGTGTTAGTTGTTTCCACCTCGGATACGAAAACACCCAGTACACTACCACCCCTCTTAGAGGCATCAAGCTCCCATAAGATTAAAAACTACATATATTAAGAATATTTTAATATGTGTACAATATGGAAAATTTCAATTGAACAACCATATAGTTTTAACAATATCCTTACCTGACCATCAGTCATCATATAGGTACCATGTGTTGGTCCACGACCATAACAGGATTGACCACACGTCGTGCACACGTGTGGCTTGATATGGGGCTCATGGGATGTCATTCTATCCGCCCCAATAGATGGTCCTCTAGCACAAGAAGCTGATGGTTGCGCCCCACTAGAGGAAGAGGGCCATGCTTGGTCAAAGTTATGGTGTGGTCAAAAATCATCTTAGCTAGCATTAGAAATGCCTCATGTGTTTAAGGAATCATATCATGTGCGTGAGGGATATATAGCCTTGGTATTTGGACACGAGGTGGAGGTATATGTCAATCGACATATTTATGCCTAGCCTTGGGACATGTTTTTCTAGCATCCCCCTATCAATGCCCTGGAACACCAACATGTCAAAATTGTTGACATGTTTTCCCATCACAAACTCTGCATAAAGTTTTTGGAGGAAGTAGAACGGTACTTCCCTATTGTTGTGCGGGGGAATATAAAAAACCATGTACCATCTGTCCATCCAATGTCCTCTAATTGGTTGATAGATGCACCACTCAATGGAAATATGTGGTATCCTAGTCTCTAGAATGTCATTTGTCCCAGGCACTCTAAATTGTGAATATATATTATCTTTGGTTATTTTGAGCCTTTTAATCTCATTGTAGCTTAATCCATCGACATATTCTTGTCATTTTGTCTCTCGATACGATGATATGCTATACAAAGCATTATTTGATCTGCTAATAGTAGCCACAATGGTTAGTAATGATGATAACAAGGAGTGGTGGAGTTCATATCCACCCCTCCAAGCAGAACCAAAATCTATGAAATGACTAATAACTCTCAAAATCTCTACATTACGGTCAATAGGAACCACTGCAATCATAAATACAAAAAAATATCATTAGAAAAATACACATGGTATAATGACATCTCTAGCCAATGAAAAGTGTAAAACGAATGTACAACAAATAACAACATAAACTATTTATAAATTAAATTTTAAAATTGATCTTGAATGTTACACTAAAGAATAAACATTTAACATTTTTTCACCTTAAATTTATGTCATAAATTTGTATTTATTCCAATTTCCAGATGCATACATTAAATGTCCTATGTGCATATGCTAATTGGGAAGCTCCTCTACCTTTTTTTAGGTATTGGCTTATGAAGTTTCATCGAAACTATGAGGTGTTGACTAATTCCCTTGGAGGATCAACTCTCATGTTACAGGTAGAGGCAAGGGATAGAGCCTAGAGGAGATGGTGGAGGGTGATATTGATGAATAAAATCCCAATATATGAAAGGACTTAGGTAGATATGTAACTATTTGTTGTAACGTGATTTGTTTTGGACTCCATAGTGGCATTTAGCATCTTTGTTTATATGTAATTTGGGGCATGCATGGATTCCAATTTTAGTTGTATGCACTCTTTCTATATACCCATGATATACTTTGCATATTTGTGTATAGTGGATTTTATGGTCGCAAGGTTTCCATGGGATTCTATCATGTATTATAGTATGTGATTGGCATGTAATCAAACACATCAACCTCCGTATGTATCTTGATATTGGTAGAACCTATTATTGTTCACTCCTTTGTATTAACCTTAACCAAAATGTACCCTTCAGTCAAGGGAAAATATTTGTTAAGCATGGGAAGCTTCTATACCTTATTTTAGCACTTGGATTAGGAATTTTCAGCAAAAGTATAAGGTGGTTATTAATTTTTTTGGACGACCAACTTCAATATTTTGGGTAGAGGCAAGGGATTTTGTGTGTTTGTTTATGTATTTTTGGGAATATATGAATTCTAATTGAATTTTTGTTTAGTTGTATGCAACCTTTCAATATACTTGGGAAACACATATTTGTGAATTTTGGTTTGGAATCATAAGGATTCTTGTGAATATATATCTATATCTATCTATCTATCTATCTATCTATCTATCTATCTATCTATCTATATATATATCTATATATATATGAAAACAATGATATTGATTTGGTTTTATGAGTAAATTGGGGTTTTGGTTTCCATTGGGCATGTAAATTTTTTCAGGGCATAGAAATTATAAAAATGTTTGGTTTCAATTCATATTAGGGAATACAAATTATTGAAAATAGGGAAACTAACATGACAAGATTTCATGTAAATACCCCATAGTGAAGATATTGATCCCCAAAGTTAGATTTGTTTTCCTTTATCACCCAAATCATGTTCACCCTTGCTTGTCTTGATCATCCCAAAGATGTTGTGGTTCGATTGTTGTGGAGAAAATGATAGGCGTGGCCTGTTTTAAGCATAAATTGTATTTTACATAATGTGTGCATGTTATTGGACACTATAACACATGTTTGTTTTTGAGAAACCTATCATGCACATGTTTTCGTTAACTATCCTAATTGGAAAGCATGTTGGTAGGATTGCAAAAGTTGACATTGCTTGGATGATTTTTTTTTTATGGATCTTAAATCATTGGCTTCAATCTACCATTGCGTCTAAAAGGTCCCTCAACTTTGTGCACTCACCCATACACTATCAAGATTGGATCTAGATTGGAATGCATAGTGGTCTACCCAACATTTGTCTTGGACAAGCATAGATCCATCCTAAATGCAAATTTATCAAGCCCCGAGAAGCATCCAATTTCCTTAGGTGTTATTTTTTTAATGACATTTTATTTCGAATTACATTTTTATTTTATAAGAAAATCTTGATTTTTTAATTATTTTTTTATTTGGTTTTCTATTTTTATTTTTTGAGACCACAGAAAAAAAAAAAAAAATTTACATTTTATTTTTTCTACATAGTGTTAGTTCGTTACTTGTAACTTTACATTTCTTTCCCATACTAGGTTGTAAGCACTTCACTACTCTTGGTGCAATCAAGGGAAAGAGATCCAAGGGATGCAATGTCTTGAATTTTGGACCTACCATTTATAGGCATAATCCTATTGATCATGATGATTATATTGATGTTTTATTTTTGGGTTGAAGACCCCACTGCATATGAACGTGAGGATTTGTTTTGTATACTTCAAGACTCCCTGGTATAGGCGTTGAGTATGGTCTCTGGTAAGCGCTAGGGGTTACTAAAAAGAATTTAATAAAATCCTGAGCGAAAATGGATCAAGAAGAATATTGATCATCATCATACTTATTTATAAGTGATTAAATGAAATTTCTAATTTCTATATTCTCATCAAAGTACTGAAGAGATACCATGCTATACGAGGGAAATCCAACATGCAAGGATGTTTAGAGTTTCCTAGCCTAGTATACCTAAGCCATATTTCTTCTTGACCTTCATGAAGAAGTGTCGTTAAGTCTTGCGATCATGATGCTTGATGCTCGAAGACAAATACTAACAAGTATTTTTAATAATATGTATTTTATACATAGTATGTATAAAGAATTAATTATGATTAATTATATAATTTAATAAAGGAAGAAGAGAAGCTCCACCAATTACTATTTATTATTAAAGGATTTCTACATAGTGGAAATATCTATGAAAGACTAACTAGGAACTAGTTAAAAGTTCCTAGGTTAAGAATTAAAAAGGGTTAAATCAAGAAATCAAGGATTTCTTGATTTAACTACCCCTTTGATTGAAAAGTATGCCTATTAATACTCAAGCCAAGCAAAGGCTTGAGGGTTCTGAATTTTTCTCTTGAAGAATTATTATTCTGCCTGTTTATGCTCTCAAGTGTTTTCTTGGAGAAATTTCTCATGCAAGGAAAAGATGACTGATTGAGAACTGATTACAAATTAAGAAACCCTACCTTAGGAGCTCTAAGCTACTTGCATGTTCGAGTCAAGTTCAGGGGGATCCATATTAGAACTAAGAATGGTTCTGGGTCATGGTTGGGAGGAACATGGTAGTTTCCAAGTGATTTGTTCATCAAAATCAAAGGTCAGATCTATCTTAAATTGATAATGTTCATTATTTGAAAAGTGTACAGGTTAAGCCATTAAAGGAGCTTCAGGAAGATAATCACAGGTACGAATTCTTAGCATGTCAAAGTTCATTTCTAGGGTAAACTAGGGATGCTTGATGTAAAAGATTCTATATATTTTACTAACCCTAGGTAATTAATGTGTTTCCTAGGATTTTCTAGAGTCTTTATTTCTCCTAAAATATTTATATGATTTGAAATATTATCATAGGTTGTTTGTAGCAAGGTTTCCATCTTTAAAAGTTTGTTTTCTATATTCATTTCATATTTAGAAATTCATACTGTAGACTAGGTAAATCTAGATCTGCTATTTTAATTGTGCACCTATTACTTATATCTCTACTGACATATTACATTTGTCAGTAGAGGCATGTGTTTCAGAGTATAGTAGACTTAACCATAGGAGTAAGTTAAAGAAATAAATATAATATATATAATTACTCTAGGGTATCACTTACAACCAGGGCTATTCTTTTATAACGATAACTTTATATCCATATAAATAGAACTAATAGGTGTAAAACCATTATAAAAAATATCTATGCATTTATTTCTAGAAATTAAATAATCCATCTAAGGCCTTTCAAGGTCTATAATCATATAACAATTTACTTTAAAAATAATCCACATAAACGAAAACCACAACAAGTATAAACAGAGGGATATCATGACCATCCATGTGGTCCTTATCAAGACTCTGCCATAAAATCTACAGTCTTAACATCTACATTAAAACACCTTAAATTACATGCAGTATATATTTAAAAATTGCATAAAAGATCCAGCTTAAGCATCCATCTAAAAGCTTCAACAAGTAACATTTCATACCACTCTGTATTTAATAAACAGAGGTCATGGTATCGATCCTCATAGGTTACAACTCCATTACATAAACAAAATTAAAACCCACCATAAGAACAGTAACATAATTAAAATGCATAACAAAAACCATAAAGTAAAATACTACTTCCATGTTCTATTATCTCTTATAGAAGATTTCATAGTCTGAAATCGCCCGGGTCCAAATCGATGAAGGTCATATACCCAGGCATCGATCACGATCCATTTTTACCAAATCTAAACCACACAGTCTTAATCACACAAGCCACAATGTATGAATTCGTATGTGGGATGTGGTTTATAATTAAACCCTTAAAAATAATTACACATTCCAAGTTAATTAAAAACAATGAGTGCCATCGAGGGTCTGCATACCCTAGCCTCCACGAAACCCATTAATATTTACACAATACTCACATAATTCATGGCCTTGGCCAAAAATCGATTTAAAACACAGTCCAATGTTCACCTAATAACCAGATGCCGTATATAATTTAAATCACAAGCTATTGCAGCACTGTGGGAAGGCTCATCCCATTGACGGCATGGCCTTTACCCATGCTGTCGAATTAGAACTTTAACCAAACTAATCAATGGAATTCATGCATATAGCAACTGGTAATGTCTATTCCTCTATCCATTAAAACCCCAACTCATTTTAAATACAATGTTCAATAAAAAATGCAGGAGTAAAATCACATGCACCATAACCATTACATTTTATAAAAACCATACATCTATTTACACAAAAAACCCAAATGTCCATACACAGTCACCATTGAAGGCTGAGGACAGGGTTTTACATAGGGTTCCAATGGGCTATGGCACCATTTCTTGCAATGGTGCAGCCCATGGCTTTTAAAAGCCCAAAACCAAAACTATAATGAGTTACATAACCAAGTATAAACATTGTGCAGAGCTAAATGGCCTAAGCATTAAGTCACGGAATAACACCTCCACATTAAAAAATAAACCAAGTCTGTATTCAAGCTCGAAGGAAAAATCGAATTCGCTACAGTATTAAACCCCAACCAAACAACCATGTGAAACGTAGCCCTGCCACAGGATCGAAGGAGGAAAAACATAAGCTTGATGAGTAGGCTTACAGTGGCCTCGAATGCAACATTGTGAGCCCGCTGTGTTGTAGCCACGCTACCCTTCATCCCTTTTGGCACCTCCAAAAAAACAACCAAATAGGGATGAGAAGTATCATGCCATCCCTTCCAAACTGAAAACCAAACTAATGTACAGGCTTATGAGTTTACGTGGGCTTACCTTCAGAATCTATGGGTCGCCTCCATGGCCATCGCTCTATGTAGATCCAAACAACAAAACCCCAAATTTCAAATGCAATACAAATCCATCGTGAGCCAAGCCTAAGGGGAAGGTTGTCACATTTTCCCACAAGCATTAAATGCACTAGCTTGGAACCCATTAACGTTCCCATAAACCCACTCTCATAGTCACGACTTTCTCCAAGGTATCATTTCATGCCACCAAATATACCATCACTTAAACCATGTAATATATGTTTCATACCATATATTATGTCACCCCAAACTTTAAACATCAACGTTAACTTAATACTAGGTTTGCACTTTGCTAGTATTATCATAATACTTAGTCATAGGTTGCTCTAGTTCAAAGTTTAATATCCTTGCTTAGGATTGTAGATAAGGTTTAGTCCATAGGTTAGATATTAGGTTTTAACACCATAATGTTAAGGTGTTTAGTCTTAAGCACCATGGCATACAAAGTATGCCATGTAAATATCTCAATTTATCAAATTCAAGTCTGCTCTCGAACTATTAAATAACCTGCCATTAAAATAACATAAGAAATGTTAAAAGAGCATATAGTAAAGATATACATAGCATGAAAAGATATTAATGACATCTAGAAATGACGAAAGTAAGACCATAATGAAGAATAATTAATATACAGGAAATTTATCCGTAATGGCTAAATTGACGATAATGACACTTGCCAAGTTAAAAAATCAAGTCGATAGGCAACGTAATAACTAGTAGCAGGTTATCAACGACCAAGGTTGTCAACACACTATACATCCAATCCCATCGCAAGTAATAAACTGCGTAAGAAAAATAGAGGGGTGCTTTAGTTCGATTGAACTAAGTAAGCCTTCGTAACCAAGTAATACCTTACCTCTCATATCATCATGGGAGAACCAGTCCCGCCACTCCACCACTTTATCCCCATCAACAAAGTTAAGTTAGTTTATACTTAATAAACAGAATACACATGTGCATAGGTAAACAATGAACTATACAATTCATTAACTCACCGACGGTAGTAACTAAGATGTACAAATAATTTACATAATAGAATTTAGACATGAGAGGTAAACAAACTAATAATCATTGATTGGATAAGACAGCCACAAGGTTGTATGAGCAGTTTCTGCAGAGATCGAAAGTTTAAGTAGCACATGTATTTTTGTAAGAGTAATAATGATCCCTTTTAGGTAGTATTTACTAACCGATACATTTTTTTTATTTTAAATTTTTGGGGACATTACAAGGGAGGTCCTATTTATCTATATAAGATAAATCTTCACAACATTCTCAAACTTGTTTATGTAATAAGCATTACAGTGAGGGTTGTTCATTGCATTCTCATGTCGAGTCTTCTGGTTATCCACCAAATTCTTGCATTAGTACAAGGTGGGGGTTTTAAGACATTTGTTAAGGACGAAACTAGAATTTGTCTAAAACTCTATTTTCGATTGATTTTATATTTTTTACGAATGTTTAAGATGATTTTTAAGAAAAAATTAGTATTTCATCTCAAATACCTATGTTATATTGTTTGTTTTTATTATTTGGAAACTAATTTTATGAGGGAGGGAAAGAGAATTGCTGTTTTGGATGGATATTTTTCCAAGCCATTTTAGGTAATCCACTAGTCTCTTTTTAGCATACAGTTGGAGAGATCCATGAATTTCAATCAAATATGGAGATGATTGTGTCAAGATCTTAGCCTAACCATCTGCAACCTCTGCAACATTAAATTAAAATTAGTCAAATTAAAATTATTGTTTGGAGATTGAAAATATGAAATTTTTTGAGAAGAATGTTCATATTTTTCTTGAATTTTAGAAACATCTACCTAAAACTAAACAAATTTATATCACTTTGTAGATGTTTGATGTTCAAATACAAATGTATTTGCATTGAAATAAAATTATTTGGGACTTGTAAATTTTTTTACAATAATAATAGATAAGCTAGGAGCATTGAATGGATATCCAATAATAGTCTTATTAAAATCATCATTTTCTGAGGTAAACACCATTGTCTTTGTGTAATGTCCCTTTTTTGAAATTTTGGAGAAAAGTGCAATTCGGGAAAAATTTGAGCTTAACTAGTCATGACACTAGAGGGTTCCAACTTTCACCAAATGGTCCTGAATTTGAAAGGAAATGGTATGGTGAGTATTAAAACATACCAAGGTGGTTTATGGATTCTTTGTATCATACTTTATACCTCTACAACCTTATTTTGGGCTAATGACAAAAATGCCAAAATTACTAGGAAATTGTGATGAAATCCCCCTTAGGGTGTAGGCCAACTGGGATTCCCAAATCATGTACGAACCTCACAAATTTGTAAGAAAAGTATGAGGACTGATATAAGACCTCATGGAATGTCATTACACATGGTTATTAGTTCTTCAAACTGGTTATAGAGTTCCATATTTTTTTGATAACTTTAAGTGAAATTGTTTATGGGGAAATTGCATAACTAGCTCAATTTTGATATATGAAAGGTAGATTTAAAGGTTCATATTAGGATGTGACATATAAATACCATATAAAAAATAAAAATTGTTTCTGCAACAGTATTAAACACCATATAATTCCCCTCATACACGTATTGTATACAGCTCATTCAATATGGGATTGAAATACATGAAAACTAGTGAATTAGTAGAATCCAATTGAAAGGTTTCACATATGGATTTCTTGGATTTTGACCCACAAAGCATAGGGACATGAAATTACAGAGTAACACATCGTATATTGTTTTCAAAATATCATCAAATGCAAATAACATCTCTCATACAAGTTTGATACAAGACTCCTTCAAGATTGAAGCCAAACTCATGGAAACTAGTGACTCAATGACATGGATAGTGCAATCTTTTCACACATGGGTTTATTGGATTTCGATCCAAAAAGCATAAGGACATGAAATGACAGAGTAATAAATTATATATTGATTTCCCAACATCATCCAACTCATATATGATGCCTCAAACAAATCTGGTATAAAACTACTTCAAGATTGAAGACAAAATTCATGAAAACTACTGATACATTGGCATGAGAAAGTAAGATTTTCACACATGATTTTCAAGTATTTTGAGATGAATAGAATATGGGAATGAAAGTACAAATTATTTAATAATATATGGATTCCCAAATATCATC